>NWSH02000519.1:3072450-3092341 GCA_002382865.2 Heliothis virescens
ACCGCTCCTAAAAAGGTAGGCATGTGATACTTATGAAAAAAATCGTAGATAAGTAAGAAATAATTAGGAGCGGTCCCCCAACGCGACGTATTTTTTATTATTTCTTACTTTTTAAAGGGAAATTAAGTTTTTGTGTCGGGGGTTTTTTAAATTTTTAATTTAATTTTTAAGATGATAATAATCAATAGTGACGTCTACTTGCTGTGTTTTCAAAAAACTTTCGAATTGACTACGCCATTAATGATTATCGTTCTACAATTCTATAAGGTCTACTTAAATGTTCGTAAGAAAAACGTTTTATTGAACAGAAACACTGCTAGAAATATTTCTGAATCAATAACATATTTTCCAAACTACAGACTTCCTCAATCATTCAGAGCTGTTCTAGATGTGGTACAATTATGTAAACTGCCATAGTTGCCCTCAGACCACTTTGAGGAGACAACAGCCTCATTTATCGCAATGAATGGACCAAACAGATGTTCGTTGACCTCGAATAACTTGAAAGATATTTTAGAGCTTACTCTAGTTTGTCTACTAGACTGGAAACTACGTCGTTAGCTGAGACATTTTTCTATCGCCCTTTATTGAGGTGAGGGTCGAGGTTATTATTTCTAGCACACATGAGCGAATGCACACATACAAAGCTTATATGTAGCATATGCACAAGAATGCGAATTACGCACACACGCAAATATTTCCTATGGCATATAAGTGATCATGATCGGCGATTTTCTTCAAATGGAAAACGTTGGCAGTGCTGCTTCCCTGCGTCAAATTATAAAGTCTAAGGGCTACAAAATATGTGCATAGTCTTCGAATAAAACGGTACCAGTTCTTTATCAATCGTTGCTCTAGTTATGTCATGGTATCAGATGGCAACTTGTGTTGTGACTAGCGTTCGCGAAAATAACGGTCAGTGTTTTATTTAGTGTTTGTTGCCTAGCTATCCTGGATCGGACCTTGGTCGCAGTAATCTGGTATCTAAATCTATCTTGGTTTAGCATAGAATCACATTTTCGTGTTAATGGAGAATCGGGCGAGTTTAGATATCTACATTTTACTTATCATGAAGACTGATCTTGTACGTTGTTTATATTTTAATTTTTATCAATTAGTTTTTTTTTTGCTGGAGATCCGAAAAGCAAATCGCCATATTAATTCAAGGATTTTCGTATCCCAAGTGACGTAATATTCTTATTCTAAAGTGATTGGTAAAATATAGGATTCCTACCGCGATTAAACAACCACTTTGGTCAGCGATACACTGTTGCTGCTACCGAAGCCCTGTCAGAGTTCCAAAGGGTGCAACTAAACCAGAGAGCGGCAAGGAACCAGTTAGAAAGAGTGGTTGACTTACAAGCCGGGAAAGGACAACCTTGGGACTTGATCGACAGATTCGTAAGTCTCACGGAATATTTTGAAATCGAACACAATTTATTTATGTTTATTTTTGGAACGGAATGCAGGAATACTTTCTTAAAGTACACCAAGAATAGAATCAGTAAGAATGGAGATGGATGAAGAAAGAAGAGTGTAAGGAGATGATGCAGAACGCAAATGTATTGATGAAGAGAAAGTAGCCATAATTATAATGAACCTGCGTAACACCAGATCTTAAACTTCGCAGTCCGCGACAGCCGAGTTCAAGTTACCCCTAGTCACAGTGCGACCAGAATGCGCAGGAATATTACGAGACGTACCAATGGACGAAGCCAAGCTATCACCCGCATCGCATTCCGTCAGTCCATTCTTCATGGAAAATAGTCACCCCGACAAATATATCAAGAAAGGTGAGAACGAGAATAATGCAGATGTGCAGTTGTAAAACTCTTTTGAAAAATCTCCTTCGTTTGAGCCATTGCCAACGGGTTCTTTTTTTTTATTAAATTGACTTTTCTTTAGACGTCACCGCGTTTGCGTTTATTTCGATATATTTTAAAACCTCTATAACATATATTTTTTTAAATATAAATGTCCTATGCAAAATTACACTCCGCCTTTGTACGAAACCAAATATGGGGATTTAATCCGTCGCAATCAGTGCGTAAGTTCAAAACATTGATTCCTCATTAAACAGGCAGGCACGTTTGTTATGATCCATAATCAAACCAGTAACTTAATACGTTTGTTTAAAGGTTTTTCGGGTCATGTTCCATACGGTTTCCAAAGATTCGGAGAGTCATCTAAGAAGCTCACAAACTCTGCGCTCTGCGACTTTTCATCTAACTACAGACGAAGACAGAGTACCGAATGGGCACCAGTGAATGTAGTCAAGTAAGTTTGATATAATTAGTTAGTATTGTGTAAGTGGTATCTAATAAGTATTATTGTATACTAAATTAAATAATAAATAGATAATACATAATTTATTTTCTTGTTTCTGAACGATAACGCACATTTGACTGACGTGTCGTATATGTCAATGTCAATTAACTGTCAAATTGGGAAAGCAAATAGGTTTGAGGTTACACGCGCAGTTTATTTATTTTCTTAGAATATTTATTGTGAACGTTCAAAATGGCTAAGAAGAAACCGATGCCGAACCTCTCTAAAGAGGAGAAAATGGTGATGGTGATATCTGAGATAATACAAGAGTTATTAGTGGCACATCGACAAGGCAAGGATGTTAACCTCAACAAGATGAAAACGAGGATATCCTCGAAGTATGGTTTAGGGACATCACCTAGGCTGGTGGATATCATAGCGGCTGTGCCGGCTGATGCTAAAAAGATATTGTTACCCAAGTTAAAGGCTAAGCCTATTCGAACAGCTTCTGGTATAGCTGTGGTCGCGGTTATGTGCAAACCACACAGATGTCCGCACATAAACTTCACGGGTAACATTTGTGTGTACTGTCCTGGCGGCCCGGACTCGGACTTCGAGTACTCCACACAGAGCTACACGGGCTACGAGCCGACTTCGATGAGGGCGATCAGAGCGCGGTACAACCCGTACCTTCAGACGCGTCACAGAGTGGAACAGTTGAAACAACTCGGTCATAGTGTCGATAAAGTCGAGTTTATTGTCATGGGCGGCACTTTTATGAGTCTTCCTGAAGATTACAGAGACTATTTTATAAGGTAAGTTGGTTAAAGCTATTTGTTATAATTTTTTTGGTAGCCTGTTGCTATTGCAACATAATAATATGATATCATATTTAATTTATGAAAAGATCAACAGCTATTACAAAAAGTGCAGGTTAAATTCAAACAAACTTTCATAGAAATTTACTTATTTATTCATTCATACACCATACATACGCACACATTTCACATTCAACCTTATTTCAGGAATCTCCACGATGCTCTATCAGGCCACACATCAAGTTCTGTGGCAGAAGCTGTGAAGTACTCAGAGAAGGCCAAGACCAAGTGCATTGGTATCACAATAGAGACCAGACCTGACTACTGCTTGCAGAGACATATGAGTGATATGCTTAACTATGGGTGTACCAGGTCAGTATCAACAAGTTATGCCCACTGTTGCAATATTAAAACAATTTGAATTTATTATTTGAGTTTGAAAATATCAATTTTTCAATGTAAATTTGAACTAACCATCCTGTTATAGGCTATGGTTTTTAATAAGTACTGGCTTCAGTCCTGGGTTTAAACCATTAACTGTCTTCAAGATAATGGTTTTAACTTAGCAATAAAACTGGTACTCCTTTAAGACCTCATTTTATAATAAATTAGTTAACATAAACTAAACTTAATTAAATTCTGCTTATGCATATAATTTATTTTGTTACATAAATATTTGCAATGTTATTTTATTGTTTATCATAGAAACTTCATCCTAGAATTTTTTGTGTGACATACTTTCATGTTCAATGAATAAAATAAACACATTATTTCAGGTTAGAAATAGGTGTTCAGTCAGTATATGAAGACATTGCAAGGGACACTAACAGAGGTCACACAGTGAAGGCTGTCTGTGAGAACTTTAATCTGGCTAAGGATGCTGGGTACAAGGTAATTATATTATGATTTAATAAGCCCTGACTGCATGTTACTTAGACAAAAGGATATTTCTACATATAACAATTATGGGCAATAATAAAAATGGGCCAGCCTGATTCAGGATAATTTTACCTCTGACTGATTATACTCACTTCAATACATACTGAGATGGTTTATTTATTTAATTGATTCCAGATAGTCGCTCACATGATGCCAGACTTACCAAATGTGGACTTTGAGAGAGATGTAGAACAGTTCATAGAATTTTTTGAGAACCCGGCATTCAGGGCTGATGGGCTCAAGATATACCCCACACTGGTGATCAGAGGCACTGGGTTATATGAGTTGTGGAAGACGGGGAGGTACAGGAGCTATCCCCCATCTACGTTAGTGGATCTGATTGCTAAGATACTGGCTTTAATACCACCTTGGACTAGAGTGTATAGGTAATGTAATAGTATTTGTAAATGATAATCAGACTAGCTTCTGCCAGCGGTTTCACCCGCAGCCGGTGGGAACTACTCAGCGCACCCGGATAAAAAGTAGCCTATAGCTTTCCTCGATAAATGGGCTATCTAATAGTATCTAACGCTAAATGAATTTTTCAAATCGGACCAGTAGCTCCTGAGATTAGCGCGTTCAAACAAACAAATTCTTCAGCTTTATAATATTAGTATAGATTAGAATCCAGTTATTACTTGTTCCCCACATACTGGGACAGCTACTTCCCGCAACCGGATAAAAAGTAGCCCAATTGTATACCAAATTTTATTTAAGTGAGTACATTAGTTTTGGCGTGAAAGCGCAACAGATAGAAAATAAAGTATATCTATTAATTTGGCTATTCCATTAATTCCACTTGATTTTGGTAGATTTCCAAATTGTTTGATTTCCTATCCCATTTACTTTTAAAATTGTAATTGCCCTTTCCAGAGTACAGCGCGACATTCCAATGCCGCTAGTCTCATCAGGAGTGGAGCACGGTAACCTGAGGGAGTTGGCTCTTGCTCGCATGGCTGACCTGGGCACAGACTGTAGAGATGTCAGGACCAGGGAGGTCGGCATACAGGAGATACACAATAGAGTCAGGCCTTATGAGGTGGGGACAGTTTAATTTTGTATTACAGGAATTTTCCTTAGTATAAATAAGACCATGAACAAAAGGGGAAAATTTATGTTACCTTTGAAAGCTGCTATGAAGTAGAGTTGACCAATTTATTTAGCCACTTTTTGTTGTAAGACTATAGAATGTTTTAAATTGATAATACCTCATCACTAAGAAAGTTTATTTCGTGTTTTCCTATTTTATACTTTACGAATTTCAGGTAGAACTAATAAGGCGTGACTACACAGCGAACGGTGGTTGGGAGACGTTCCTAGCATACGAAGACCCAGACCAGGACATACTGGTTGGTCTACTGCGGCTGAGGAAGTGTGCCTCCGATACTTATAGACCGGAGCTGAAGCCCGGACCCAATGACAACTTCAAACAGTGCAGTATTGTGAGGGAACTGCATGTTTATGGGTCTGTTGTGCCGGTGAGTTAGTGAACATTGAACACAGTTTTTAACACAAGGAAAATTTTTGTAATATGTCCTTACCTGTTATGAAACATTAATTTATTTATTAGTATGATGCTCAGTTGTTAGGAACCGTTTTTAGCTTGATGGCATATCATCAACAAGACAAACATTGCCACATGCTTGTGTTTGCAAAATGACGGCATAATGATAAAATTATATGACTCTGGTAATGTTTCGAGTATATCTAAAACGACGTCACTTTTTCTCAACTGCTTTTGTCCTTCGCGGATATATGTTTATATTACTATAATTGTGTATCTTATTAGTTCATGTATTGTAGAGATTGCACTCAAGGTGCAGTAGGAGACCTAGGAAAAATGTGTGCGTATATATGGCGTAAAATGCATTTTTATAAGCTACTCGTTATTATTCCAGGTGAATGCACGTGACCCAACTAAATTCCAGCACCAAGGGTTCGGTATGTTACTGATGGAGGAAGCTGAACGGATTGCTAAAGAGGAGCACGGCTCTGACAAGATTGCCGTCATATCTGGAGTGGGCACCAGGAACTATTATGCCAAGATCGGATACCATCTCGAAGGACCTTATATGGTCAAGATGCTTGTATGACAATAAAGTTGTTTTGTTGATGATGTTTTGTTTTTTATTTTTAACTGGCTTTATGAGTTTCTTTGCAGTGAAAGGTTTGTACTATTTTGGGAATATTTTGTTAACCATTCAAGAACATAAACGTTATTTTTACAAGCAAATGGGACTCCCAAGTATGTACCTACAGACCCGATTTAGGGATAATTTCAAATTAGTTTTTTCTTAAATAACTCAAAACCTGTGCGGTAATAATCTTATTTGGAATGTAAATGACCCAATACGCGATGATAACAAAATACTAAAGCAAGGTTTTTCTCTCCTCTTGCTTGAAACCCCCACCCGTTTCCCTCTTGCAGGCCTGATCCTCCGCTATCCATCAACCCAACGGAGATCTATCACAAACACGTCGGCATGCTGCCCAACTACGCCGGACACGTTCCTGGATGCATGTTCAGGTAACAACTGCTGCTGGCCGTTTATTTCTTAAAAGATATCTTGGGCATTCGATAATGAGCTCTATTAGCTGCAAGTAAGGTGCATTTGGAGTTTGACACCTGTGAAGCAAATCTATACTAATATTATAAAGAGGTAAAATTGTAAATTTGTTTGTAGGGGGTAATCACTGGAAGTAATGAACCAATTTTAAAAATTGTTTCACTGGTAGAAAGCTACATTATTCGTGAGTGCTATATTCTATTTCCCACGGGACGCGAGTGATACCGCGGGAAAACGGCTAGTATGAAATAAAACTAGTTGACCAATTTTTATTTGTTGGTGAAATCGTGCCGCTGGTCAAGGTACACAGACTTTTTTGCCCCCGACGATAAAAGAGGGGTTTGAAGTGTCTGTCTGTATCATAGCTCCCCAACGCATGAAACGAATTCAATTGTTTATTTTTTAGGATAGAACTTCCCCCTGCTTCACTCAGCAAGAAATTAACTCATAGCTATCTCGATTGTTGTAAAAGAATAATAGTTTTACTAGTTATGATTTTTTCAAACTCATTTTCTCTCTCCAGATTTGGGAAAACTTACGGGAATGACACGAGAGATGCTAAGCGCTGGCTTCGCGGAGACTTCACCTCATAAGAACATAACGTGTAACAGACAACTTATAATGAAGCTTATTGTAAGAGCAATATGGTCTAAATTCAAAGTAAAACTACTTTGACACGATCAAATTATACTCTTTGCTATTGGTTTTGAATAAAACAAAGAAATCACGTCTCGCATTTTCTTTATTAAACCTATAAATATAAATAAGCACGTACAAATAATTAAAATCATTTATAAAGAAAATAATTGCCATCGCTAAAAGTCTCGTTCCATCATAAATAATGCAAACATGATATGTTTCATACTTTTGGCTTACAAGTTTTGAGTTGACAATGTAATAAAGTAATAATATGTAACAAATATAAATAAGCACGTACAAATAATTAAATTCATTTATAAAGTAAATAATTGCCATCGCTAAGTCTCGTTCCATCACAAATTATATAAACGTGAAACGTTTCATACTTTTGTCTTAACGTTTTGAGTTGACAATATGTAATAAAGTAATAATATTTAACAAAGTAGTATTATGTAACAATAACATTGTATCAAAATATAACAATATATATATCACAATAGGTTAGTTAAAAAACTCAATGAAAATCACTTTTAATTGATCTGTCTGTTTAGTCCCAAAAATATGTAGATTTTTGGACGCAGGAGCAACTTTCGACCATCGTAGTAATATTTCCACAAGATAGGAAATCTGCTTATAGACTAAAACTTACGGCATTAAAAGTCGGGAGGCACATCGTGGTTAAGTAGAATTTGTACAGTCAGTACCTTAGGGTGCAGTTCCATTGAGACGGAGCGGAACAGAGCGGAGACGATCTGTGCCCCGATTCACCAATCACATGGCTTGAAATCCAAATCTCTTCTCCATACCGCTTCAAAGGAACCGCAGCCTTAAACATGGTGACACTTAGGATAAGTACTCAAATACGCAACCAAAAAGTCAATAATATTGGTACAAACCAGTTACCTTCAATATGTGAACAATCTAATTGCTCATAAAGTCATTACGTTCAAAACAGCATATTTATTGGTGAAGTCAAGTCGACATAAAATATGGTTACTGTAAATCTGCCATTTTGGTACTTCACCATTTTGTCAATTTTGACATACGGAACTCACTGAAAAAATTAAATTGCATGATAAGGAAATAAACAGTTTCCCAAAAATGCAAACGATTTTAGACAATCTACCTTTGTTGGGGCACTAACCGACTTCCTAAAGAAGGTTCTATGATTCGACGTGTTTTATTTACCTTTATTTATTATCAACTAGCTTCTGCCCGCGACTTCGTACGCGGATCCTGTTTTTTTATATATAAAAACCTTCCCTCGATCTGTACAAACATTTTAAGACCAAAATAAGCCCGATCGGTCCAGCCGTTCTTGAGTTATGCGCTTACCAACACATTTAGCGATTCATTTTTNAGAGGTAAAATTGTAAATTTGTTTGTAGGGGGTAATCACTGGAAGTAATGAACCAATTTTAAAAATTGTTTCACTGGTAGAAAGCTACATTATTCGTGAGTGCTATAGGCTATTTCCCACGGGACGCGAGTGATACCGCGGGAAAACGGCTAGTATGAAATAAAACTAGTTGACCAATTTTTATTTGTTGGTGAAATCGTGCCGCTGGTCAAGGTACACAGACTTTTTTGCCCCCGACGATAAAAGAGGGGTTTGAAGTGTCTGTCTGTATCATAGCTCCCCAACGCATGAAACGAATTCAATTGTTTATTTTTTAGGATAGAACTTCCCCCTGCTTCACTCAGCAAGAAATTAACTCATAGCTATCTCGATTGTTGTAAAAGAATAATAGTTTTACTAGTTATGATTTTTTCAAACTCATTTTCTCTCTCCAGATTTGGGAAAACTTACGGGAATGACACGAGAGATGCTAAGCGCTGGCTTCGCGGAGACTTCACCTCATAAGAACATAACGTGTAACAGACAACTTATAATGAAGCTTATTGTAAGAGCAATATGGTCTAAATTCAAAGTAAAACTACTTTGACACGATCAAATTATACTCTTTGCTATTGGTTTTGAATAAAACAAAGAAATCACGTCTCGCATTTTCTTTATTAAACCTATAAATATAAATAAGCACGTACAAATAATTAAAATCATTTATAAAGAAAATAATTGCCATCGCTAAAAGTCTCGTTCCATCATAAATAATGCAAACATGATATGTTTCATACTTTTGGCTTACAAGTTTTGAGTTGACAATGTAATAAAGTAATAATATGTAACAAATATAAATAAGCACGTACAAATAATTAAATTCATTTATAAAGTAAATAATTGCCATCGCTAAGTCTCGTTCCATCACAAATTATATAAACGTGAAACGTTTCATACTTTTGTCTTAACGTTTTGAGTTGACAATATGTAATAAAGTAATAATATTTAACAAAGTAGTATTATGTAACAATAACATTGTATCAAAATATAACAATATATATATCACAATAGGTTAGTTAAAAAACTCAATGAAAATCACTTTTAATTGATCTGTCTGTTTAGTCCCAAAAATATGTAGATTTTTGGACGCAGGAGCAACTTTCGACCATCGTAGTAATATTTCCACAAGATAGGAAATCTGCTTATAGACTAAAACTTACGGCATTAAAAGTCGGGAGGCACATCGTGGTTAAGTAGAATTTGTACAGTCAGTACCTTAGGGTGCAGTTCCATTGAGACGGAGCGGAACAGAGCGGAGACGATCTGTGCCCCGATTCACCAATCACATGGCTTGAAATCCAAATCTCTTCTCCATACCGCTTCAAAGGAACCGCAGCCTTAAACATGGTGACACTTAGGATAAGTACTCAAATACGCAACCAAAAAGTCAATAATATTGGTACAAACCAGTTACCTTCAATATGTGAACAATCTAATTGCTCATAAAGTCATTACGTTCAAAACAGCATATTTATTGGTGAAGTCAAGTCGACATAAAATATGGTTACTGTAAATCTGCCATTTTGGTACTTCACCATTTTGTCAATTTTGACATACGGAACTCACTGAAAAAATTAAATTGCATGATAAGGAAATAAACAGTTTCCCAAAAATGCAAACGATTTTAGACAATCTACCTTTGTTGGGGCACTAACCGACTTCCTAAAGAAGGTTCTATGATTCGACGTGTTTTATTTACCTTTATTTATTATCAACTAGCTTCTGCCCGCGACTTCGTACGCGGATCCTGTTTTTTTATATATAAAAACCTTCCCTCGATCTGTACAAACATTTTAAGACCAAAATAAGCCCGATCGGTCCAGCCGTTCTTGAGTTATGCGCTTACCAACACATTTAGCGATTCATTTTTATATATAAGATTATACGCCTTCTCTTCAAATGATGATTGGATTTCATTATTGACATTTGTAGTCTTCAAATAGGCTCAAGCTATTGTCGACCTTATTGACATTATATTAATATTAATTATTTGATTTTAGTCATTTGTTCTACTTTGTAGAAATAAAAAAATGCAATATTTAATTGAACACACGATAAGGTCGAAAATAGCTTGCATCTTTTTTTGCAAGATCTATCAATGTCTTGCTGTTTACTGTCGCTGTTATTTAGTTTAAACGACATTTTTCCATTCCAATGCAGTGAAGCGATGCTTGTAATTATACCTCTCGATATGAATCTCATCACCAATGAGGTATACATCCATAACGGTACAAAAGAGATGCCTGTCATGCTCAAAATGAGAAAGACAGCGGTAGTTTTTATCCCTTCTGAATGTTTTAATATTAATTGACGTGGTCAATAATATGTATTTAAAATACCTATGTAAAGTCTATTTTTCAATCGTGTTCCATATTTTTGAACATTTTGAATGGTCGGATACCATTGGCGCTAAAACTGTAATGCCATATTAATAACGGTTTGGCTGAACCAATCTACATAACGTTTTGAACGTCTCGACTTTTGGAGCAATTATATTGTTGACATATTTAAGATAACTCTTTGTACAAATATTTTGTTTGCGGCAAAATATTTGAGTACCCGTGTTGTTACTATTCTTATGATACTGACTGTACTTAAAGTAACGTAACAAAAAGACGGCCTTAAAATACTTTGTCGTCATGCCTATGTACAAATTTCCTGATGTTTAGCGTACCAGTCTCTGATCAATTTGCAGGCTAGTTCCAAGTTTTCGTCTTTCTGCGAACATAAAATAGGAATCATTAAACATACCGAAAACCTCGCAATAAAATTGATCTCGTCACTGGTAAACAATGGACACATTATCAAAGTGAAAATTCCAGAAAAGTCCTAGTTGGAATTAAGTTGCGAACCGCCATTGAGATTTTCGCATAAACTACATCATCTGCTTAGCATTTTCCCAAGTATTTTGGGATGGGCTTCCAGTCTAACCGGGTGCAGCTGAGAATCAGTGTTTTACATGGAGCGACTGCCTATCTGATCTCCACAATCCATTTACCTAGGCAACCCGATACCCCTTTGTATGACTGGTTGTTAGACTTACTGGATTCTGACTGCCCGTAACAATTAAGTGCCAATAATGTTCGAGTGACAGTCGGGACCCACCAAATGATCGTGCCTTCCGAAACACAGAAGAACTCGTCATGAGAAGATGGTCACCCATCTACGAACCGACCGCAATAAGCGAAAGCTATAAATGAAGTATAAATAAATCTAACGTACCTTAATAAAGCAGACACGAGCGTAGTTCTCCCCTAGGTGTTTGTGTTCTGCCGAGTAGAAGGCTGTGGGGGGGATGGTGAGCACTCCCGTCTCCTTCGCAAACTTCTTCGTAAACTTGTAGTCTTTGTACTTATCAGGTTCAGATGACAGGTCTATCTTATCCTCTGAAAAAAAAAAAATTAACCATTAATGTACGGTCCGTATTCATTATGCACTAGCAACTTGACATCGTTCCTATTTTAGCCGTATAATAGGTGTTAGTGTAACCAGGGGATCCGTTGTGTTCAGGCAAAACATTATACTACAAAATTGCGAAGGTTTGAAAGTTGCTACTGCATTAATATCCGCGACTGAACAGACGACAGCAGGTTAACTTACCCGAGTCTGTCAAATTTCTTCAATAGATTTTAAACCTTATCACGATACGGTAGGTTAATGTTCGATTGCTATTGACAGATTCGGGTAGGTTGACCTGCAAAAGGGGAGATATGGTATTTTGTACCTCGATTTTTTTTACTTTTTAATTTGCTACCAGTCTACAAAAACTATGATCAGATCCAAATCAAAGTGATGATGGCGACCTAGCCGATTACCGGCCATGGCGGCTGTTCTCATATAAGGAGATCAGCCAGCTGCGCAGGACATATTATGGTGCACAAGCATTTGCGCAGACACAGGTGCACTCCCTATTCCCTCACTCTCCTAACCCGATGGGACGGCAATCCGACACGACCGGTAAGAGATCAGGCGCAGGACCGACATTAACGTGCTCTCCGATGCACGGGTGAATCAATCACCAACTTCCAACTCCGGGCTGCTTTGTGAAAGTTTCTAAAACCCACAAAGCGATTTCGGCCCGTCCCGGGAATCGAACCCGAGACCTCGTGCACAGCAGTCGGTTATGCGACCACTAGACCAACGATGAAATCAAAGTATGGTACTGGTAACTGGATCACCTTAAAAAAGGTTTTTTTTTCTAAACTCACCTAAATTAGTCCAGTCAGCGATAACGAAGTATCCGCCTTCTGGCACGGTGGGATTGAAGCCGTTGTCTCGCAGCATCTTCACCATGAAGTCCCTCTTGGGCTTCAGCTCGCAAGCCAAAGCGTTGAGGTAGCACTCCGGAGTGTCGCGGCGTTTCAGCTCGAATTCGAACGCCCGGGCTAGCGCTTCCTATGTAAAAAATAAATTAGTTTAAAAACACTAGAAAATTTACGCAATTATAATTGCGTGTAAAAGCCAAGAACAAAGTTCATTACAAGACTTTCCTAAAAAGTCCAAACACGGATTTCACGGAAATTCCAGATCATATCTTCCGGCTCCATCATGAGATTAGTTCGACAGTAACATTTTACTGTATTGTCATCTGAACTACATACAACTGCCAATTTTCATGACGCTACGATCCTTGGAAGACGGTGAGTACAATATGTGACATTTAAAATGCTTTATATTGCTGTGCCCTAGCAGGGTCATGTATGTACGGGGTCATTAATGCACTACCAATTTGCTGACGTTCCTATTTTAGCCGTATAATAGGTAATGTATTACACTACAAAATTGCGAAGGTTTGAAAGTTGCTAGTGCGTTTATGACCGCCACTGTACAGTCGACAAGAGTCAATCATATCTGTCAAATTTTACCTATCGAAAATTAACCTTCCACTATTGTGATAAGGTTGAAAATCGATCGCAGAAATTTGACAGATTTGTGTACACTGATTTGCTGTCGACTGTACCTTATGTATTTTGTAACACCTTGTAAACTACACGATTGCAATAAATGAGTATGACTACATCACTGACCTGCACAGGCGTGCAGCAGGTGTAGACGGAGTTCTGATGCACGACCTGCAGGTTGCTCATCAGCTTGGCGGGCGCGTAGGCCCAGCCCGTCTTCCAGCCCGTCACCGAGAACGTCTTGCCGGCCGACCCCACCGTGATCGTGCGCTCCCACATGCCGGGGAGAGATGCTGCCGGGGAGATATACTCGCACATCACTTTAAATTCTCATAAAGGTGAATGCGACCGCCTGCTGTTGCCCATTGTCCCGCTAGATGGCTCTGAATTCAAGATTGTTAGTTTTTTTTTTGGTGTAAATCAATCATTATTAAGTCGTACTAGTAACATTTGCGTGTCTCGGACGTCACTTTATTGAACTAGTTCATTTAATTGCCCTAAAATTCACACAATTCGAAATAATGGTAGCTATACAAAATCTGCCTATAAACGATTCTGTTTTAAATGGTAATGGGCAACAACAGGCTGTCGCATGCACCTTAATATTATGATGTATGGACGTTTGTTCCTCTTTCACGGTTAGATTCTGATGAATCTTTTCAGTAATCACAACCTGGACCATCAGAACATACAGGCTACTTTTTATCCGCGGGAAGCTTGTATTAATAAAAAAACTATAGAACTATAAAATATATATATAAATTATAGTCTTGGGACTACTTTGGCTCTTTTTAGGACAAATTCGGGCCACATTAACCTTTCATATAGGCATCATACATATCCACGAATACGGCTAGATTGATGGATCTACGTGAACCATTTAAGGACGAGTTTCAGAGGTTCCAGGCACTTTAACTGGAACTGAAATTGACTACTTAAATGACTTTAAACAGTGGAAAAGATTTCTAAAAAACTCACCCATCCTAATATGCTTGACGGGTTCATAAACCATCCACTCATACACTTCATCGGACAAACACAGGACATTGTGTTTCTTGCACAGATTAGCTATGAACTCCAATTCCTGCCTAGTGTACACCTTGCCTAATGGGTTGTTAGGGGTGTTCACTATGATCATCTTAGTGCAGGGGTTGAAGAGGGATTCCAGCTCCTTCTTGTCAAGTACCCAGTCTGCTGATGACACTTCTCCTTTTGTTTTAGTCTGAGAGCCATAATAAGATTATTAGTTTTTCTGAAAGTTCAGGAAGGAATTATTCGAAAGCAAAAAATATCACAGATACAGAGTAAAGCTAATGGTAAGATTAATACAACAGATGTACACTTTGCGCAATGGCTCAATCTATTGTTGCGCAATGCGCTTAATGTTACGCAAAAGTAATGCGCAAAATGGCTTACAAATTCGATCGTTTAGTAAATCTGGGAATATTGTGGTTCTAAGTTCCAAGAAGGTATACTTACAGGTTTTAAAGGAATAAACTTAGGTATTCCGCCAGCACTCTTGATCATAACGTCATAGCAATCAAAGAACGGCTCGATAACGATCACCTCATCGCCATCGTCTACATGACCTGGAATCACAAAGTAGGTAATGTCACTGGAGATATTATCATAATAGCTTTAATTAACAAATAATGTTACAATCAAACACGCAACTATGAAAAACAAACTTCGCTCGCCCGCGCATAGTGAAACATTGATTGAATTATGTATTTTGTCATTATTTGAATTTTATTAAAGTGTAAATTGATCAGTAATTATAATTTAAGTACTATAATAAAGTTTATAATTGAAGCTGACCCCAAAAAAGAGTTGGAAAACGGCAGGTGATGGAATTCAACAATTTTTCTAATGAAACCAACTTTTAAATGTACTGCTTGAAGTATTTCCCACGGGACACGAGTGAAACCACGAGTGAATTCATTATAAATAAAATAAGATAGTGACCAAAGAGTCAATGTCCTTTTTTAACTTGGCTACAAGCAAGGGATGTGGCTTTATCTAAGCTGGGTCAGAGGTCATGAACCGCATACACTTATAGATTCCGTTTGATTTATAGTGATCTGACCTAATTGCGTAGCTCTCTTATTATAATAAAAAAATATATTTCTATATAAATGTTAAACAATATATTATGATGTGGTTTTATTGCTTATATTAATTAATATATTATCTCATGTTAAAATCCTAAAACTAAGCCAGTTATAAGTAGTTGTGATATGAGATTTAATCCCAAATTATAAATGCCTTTATCTTCCCATAAAAACAGTTGAAAATATATGTTTAACCCAAACTAATTATTTTACTATCTTATGCCGACACACTTTAGATAATGTTAATAATATAGTCTAAACATATATAACATACAGTAAACCAGAATATATAAGGTGTAGATAAGAGAATTTAAACAATATATTTGCTCACCCAAGATAGCGGAGTACAGAGCCTCGTATCCACCAAAAGACACTAAGATCTCGTTCTGAGGGTTTATTTCTTTGCCTATTAATGGAGAGTATAGTTTTGATAGGCTCTGAATTAGTCGTGGATGGCCCTGAAATATATGTATAAGTATTTTTTTATAGAACATTGTCACTATTAGACAAGGGTTACACGATCAGTCTGGCGTCATTCCATTAGTCTGGTCAGAATGATGGGAGAATTATCGTTTAGCCGGTTGATGGACGGATCTGACCGTGTTTTTCCCCCGTCATTCTGGCATCAGTCTGAGCCGGGCCAGACTGATGGAATGGAATGACGCCAGACTGAACGTGTAACCCTTGTCTTAGAAATCAAAATATCAAATGCATCATATCAAAAGTTTGGGACGACTCTACAACATTTCTGTAACCTCCAAATTAATTTCTGTATTTGTTTTTCAAACTTATTGTTACATTTTTAAATATCTGATTAAAAAATTATGGCCAGTTTAAAATGTTCCAGATAGAGTTCTGGATAGTTATCTGACAGATCATGTCAATAGAAAAGTAATCAAAATTAAAACATTTCTATGGAAATATATGCCTGTAGCTATTTAGAATTTTAAAATCTAGCTTTGTGAAATGATAGCCTAACTTATAAAATATTATAAAATGGAAAGTTTGTGAGGATGTGTCTAGGTAGGTCACTATACTATTTAATGCAAAAACTGTAGTTTTTGTATATTATATATAATATAGCTTATATATCAGATTACCATATAAGGTACTGTTTATCAAGATACATGAAGCGGTTCCCTCAGGAAGTGGGTAAAACTGCTGGTGTAAGCTAAAATTTAACTAAATGTAAAAGCAAATAAAACAAGAAATCTTTACTTACAAATCCCCTAGTATATTGATTAAGCAGTGGGTTTGCATTGTTGGCATCAGTGGCAACGGCTCCCAGTGCCGTAGTGACATGTTTGGGTGCATGAAAGTCTGGAAACCCCTGGCCGAGGTTCACTGCCGGCTTGTATTCTGCCGCCAGTTGGATGTATTCCACCCTGGATATGATAGGAAGGATAATAAAAAAATCTAAGTTCACTAATAACAATTACCAAGAAATATTTGCATATTAACTATACAAACTTAAATAATTTTACAAATATATTTATTTATTTAATTTATTTCAAGTACAGTACTCATATCAATAAAAACAACTACTTAAAATTATTTAAAAACAAATGGGGTGCAGGTTAAAAAGTAAAATTAATGTAGCGGTTAGTACTGGGGTGAATGAAAATGAAGACAATGATTGATGTATAGGCAGTTGGATCGGTTTGCAATCATGTTCAGAATCCTGTAATAATCCTATTTTTTGACCTAAGTATAGGCCAGCCCTTTGGTCACAAGTGGAGTCTATGGGCACTTCGGCCCGTGGTCTTAATATTTCAACCCCCAAATAGCTCACACATGTAATTTCGTTCATGTAGTCTGTTATTCTTTTATTAGGCAAAAATATTATAATTAACAATAGCCATCATTTACAATTGCGAATCTTTCTCCAGTTCTGCTTATATAACAGCAATTAAACATAACGACTATGATAATTATTAGCAAACAAGGTCTTTGTCAATAAGTGGGTAATAAATTAAAAAATAAAAATTCCAAATTCAACTTACCACACACTTTTTTCACCTGCTCCATACCGGGCAGGCAACTTGAATTTGTCTGTCATTAGAGGAGCTGTACAACAAAGGTTTCTAACGAAGTTTTTTACGTTCTTCGGTCTCACAGCACCGCTCCTGCCTCGCACAGCCACGTACAACGCTCTTCCCAACTTAAACATCATATTTATATGATAAAATTGATAAACGAGAAGCAGACAACCTATTGTGACATGACAGAAAAATATAGAATCCGTCAAGTCATAATGTCAATTTAAACGATAAGAAAGAAAATTCTTACTATAATTGGCTGAATGGAAGCTAATCAGCATTGAGTATTTATCCGAAATTAGGAAATTAGTAAACAGTATCAGATGTTCGATTATGCTGCCGTGTTTGGAAGTTTATGTAATCTCTATATTTTGTTCAGACGTCACTGTCAACATAAATAAACCGCCTAAACAGTCGGGTAAAATAATAATGTTGCCTGCTCTGTGAATCGATTAAATTGTATCCGATTTATTCGATTCCAATGACAGTAACAGATTATCGCAATTGCGATAATAGCGAAATATGAATGTTTAAACAATTAATTACGGTTAACTACTACGTTAACTAATCCATAGAAGCTTCTGAAAACTCCTCTGGAAGTTTTTAATTTAAAATAGGAAGAAGAGCTGATAGGAATCGAATAATATTATTCGAAAATATCTGTGTCAGTTTCCGAACGATTATCCCAAAATGACAGTATTTACTAGGTGCCGGTTCACAGGTTCAAGGTAAAGTTCTAGATAGCTATCTAACAAATACTGCCATAGAAAAGTAGTCAAAATTATTATAAAAAAAGTATTTCTATGGCGTTGCTGTCATTTCGTGTTGCTAGATTTTGTCGCACGAATTTTTGTTGGGTGATGGTAGATACCTGAACGACGCACTGTAAGCTTTGAGCTTATTCTATGAATTGGTTATACATTTTTAAATACTATTATAAAAAAATAATATTAAAAATATATCTGTACTATGCTAATATAAATCTGAAGAGTTTGTTCGTTTGAACGCGCTAATCTCAGGACTTACTGGTTCGATTTGAGAAATTCTTTCAGTGTTGGATAGCCCGTTTATCGAAGAAGGCCATATGCTATTGCTATGCTTTTTATCCGGGTATGTGGTGTCGTCCCCACGGGGCGCGGGTGAAAACGCTGGCGAAAGAAAGTAAAAAAAAAAATAGGTGGCCAACTGTCCACCGGTATCGGGACTGGTGGCGGGAAATTCAAATAAAAAAACACTTGATCTCGCAGCCCGGCAGGCTTTGGCCCTAAGGGGCCCCGCTGGTATAAGATTACATCTCATATCTCCTTTTAACAGTAAAAAACGATACGAATGTGAATTCTAATGTCTACAGACACGGATTAAAACGCTAGGTAAAATTCGAAACATTCACCTAAGTTTTTCACTATAAAACGGTTGAACCGATTTCAAAGAAAATTGATGCAGAGAGAGAAGAGATGATTTTGAAAAGGGTTAGGTCATTTTAAAGTTTTAATTGTGGGTTTCAAATAAACTCCACGAAACCCATTAAATATCTAACGATGTAAAGGTTTATTCCACTTTGATCACCCAGGTGATATCACCTGGGTGATTTGATTCTACTAAAAAGTGGAAATAAATCACCCGGCCACTTTGATCACCTAGGTGATATCACCTGGGTGATCAAAATGGAATAAATTAGTCTACTCTGATCACCTGGGAATCAAATCACCCAGGTGATCACAGGCGACTTTTTCAAATCACAAAAGTGGATTTTGATCACCTACATACTTACATAGTTCGTGCTATATTTTTTTTCAAACTTGTCGTGATGAAAACAATATTTAAAGCAAAACTATCAATTTCCGTGGTATTTTTTTTTAATTTTCCTTGAATTATAGGTGACTGATTTATTTGACACAAATTATGAAAAATATAAGGCGCATGGGGATGTAGCAGTAATAATAATTGATATCGATGGATGTTTGAATAGTAAACTGTCCTGATTATTTATTGCATAAAAATACTAGGGTAGCAGAAATGAAAAGGAGCTAGATTGCTTAAATTAATAAAAAAACAAAAAACCCGACTGCAAAAAATAACCACAAACTAAAAAGGGAAAAACAAGCTCTATAATTTAGTGTAAAGAGTATACAGTACACCGTACATTATATTTTATTCGGTACTTACATAAACAAAAGATATATTTTAATGTATTAAAAATATAATTTAAA
>NWSH02000519.1:3101392-3118882 GCA_002382865.2 Heliothis virescens
AAAAAAAAAAAAAAAAAAAAGGGTGTTTTAGAGAATGTAGGTATTTCTTTCTATATATCGGAGGTTTGTTTTTACATATGGAGACATGTTAGGTGGTTTATTTCAAAAGTTTAGTTAGTTCACTATACCGTCTTTACCTGAATGCCAAAAAGAGTTATGATTTATAACTGCGGAATTCAATATTCTGTCTATCTCTGGATTTGCTTACTAGAGATAGAATTTTGACATTAGCTCCATACATGTAATGTCAAATTCCTATCTCTAGTAACCAAATCCAGAGATAGATAGGTTATTGGGAACGGCCGTAAGACGACAGCAGGTCAACACTAACCTTCCACTATTGTGATAAGGTTGAAAATCTATTGAAGATATTTGATTGTGGTAGGTTGATGTGCTGTCATCTGTAAGTACATCCTACTAATATTATAACTCAGAAAGTTTGTCAGGATGTATGTGTATGTTTGTTACTTCTTTACGCAAAAACTAATGCACGGATTTTGATGAAAGTTGGCAATAATATAGCTTATAAATCAGAATCAGAAGTAGTTCCTTCGGGAAGCGGGTGAAACCGCTGGCGGAAACTAGTACCTCTATACACGAAGACTCAATGCTTAGAGTCAAGCTCTCGTAATGTAATGTACGACCAACAAGGGATCCCCTACCCGTCTAGCAACTCATACATTATCAACTAGCCAGACTCTATTCCCTGCGAGACATGTCTGGTTTAGTTTGACGTCATTAAAGACACATCATGCGTAGGCTTGAGTAGGCGCAGACTACCTACCTACTCGTTAGTATTCCTTTCTGAAGTAAAAACAGATAGTTTAGAGGTCAAAATGCTTCTGGAAACTATAACTCTTAGAGTACGTCATATACCAACGTGTTTTGTGGGCGTAGCAAGCATGATGATCAATGCAAATCGTCCATGTAAACAAAGGATATAAGGGTGGTTGCATATAACCAAATGTGTGAATGTTTATTCTACCCCCTCATTCAAAATAAATGATTTTACATAGACCAACTATGCTCTGCATCTGTTTACATTTTAATAGAGAAAGAAAGCTAATATGCTGAGAATTAATACTCCTTTTCTAGCTTCAATGTTTTATTTGTCTGGCATTAGGCCTAAACGTACTCCTGAAGTATGTTTTAATCCCATACCGGCAATAAGTCTTCCAACAGACGAGAAAATATGACATTACGAAAGTCCTTTTCAACTTGCCGATACATATTTTATACATCATACGTACAGTGAACATTGAACACACAGTGAACATTGCATTTATTGCGCGAATATTGAATTGAATATTGAATTTCAGCTCCATTGTGTTACCAGCTTCCACGTGGAGTATTCTGCTATTTATAGCTAGACTGGCGTTTTATTGATCAGACCACGGATAAATTCATAAATATTGCTGGTTTACTTATTTGATGCGAGTTGTCTTGTCTGAGATTCGATACTTCGGCTGGAAAAATGGGCTCCTTCCCCCTATTTTTCCAGTTGTAGCATTATTTAATATCGTTTTCTTTATTTTAAGTTGGTTACGTTAGGGGATGTTTAACATGATATATACATAATATATGTATTGCCTGAGTTAACTGTTTCCATGAAGTCATATATTCATATTTTATACGCCACCAAAATAGATTGACTTTGATACTCGTAATCTAATAAAACTTAGATACCTAAGGAATGTTGTTTGTTGATATCATCTTATACAGACACCTAAACGTATGAATTTCCTACACCTTAACTTAACTAAATATAGTATTAACATTTATAACACGTAACAGATTGAACTGAATATATGTATATCTACAAGTTGTTCAGACATGAGTATATTTTGTACAGCAGATATTTGCTTCGGTACATCGAGCATTGCAATTTCCGTGTCAATGCAATTCCTGCACCTGGCCACAGCACGTGCAATGTTATGGCTATTTATAGGTGCGATGCGATTGGCTCTTTAGGTGGATACTAAAATTAGGCACGTCATAATTGTTGGTGACTGTATTTTGGCGGCGTGGAGATTAGGATAAAATAAAGGGTTTAGTTGACTACAAAACTCTAACAAAATTATGTGGAGAGTACTGATCGTATTTTTAACCGACTTCCCAAAAAGGAGGAGGTTCTCAATTCGACCGTATCTTTTTTTTTTTTTTTTTTTTTTTTTTNGACCGATATTCAAAATTCTTTTTTTGTTTGAAAGGGTGTTCTTCACAGGTGGTCCCATGGTAAGGAGACCAGGATCTGATGATGGGATCCTGGAGAAATCGAGAGAACTCTTCAAATTTCATACGCTTTCTTACGTCGATGACATTATTACCGGAGCGGTCACTGTGGGTGGGTGGGGTATGGGTATTGAAGATGTTATCATTTTAGACCCGAAAACTGAAAAGCATAAAATAAAAAACTTTTTACAAAAAAACAAAACCGACTTCACAAAAAAACACTGAAAGGGATAAAAAAATAAAACTTTTCACATGGCTCTAGAAGTCGGTGGCAAAATAAACAGTCAACAGACCTGCAGACACCGACTTCTAGAGCCATGTGAAAAGTTTTATTTTTTTATCCCTTTCAGTGTTTTTTTATAACATATTTTTGGTTTTATTTGATTATTTATTTTGTCAATCAATTGCTCGAGAAAAAAAACGAAAATTGAGACGGTTTTTATTAATTTTGTGGGGTCAGAGATTTTTTTGTGTAGCAGTACCTATTGATTTAATAACATACCTATTCTCAACAAGTATTTCTGAAACTGTTCTTTAGTATTGATAGTCAAAAAGTACACCCAACTTTCAATATCAGCTATCAATTACCATTTCATTAATCCCAATATCCTCAGACATGAACATCTAACAAAACGTGAGTTCCCTGGAAGGTATGAATATCAGAATTTAAATAAAACATATATTTTGCGCCGGTTTCGCCTTCCACCGTGTAACAAGACCGTGTTCATTCCAGTCACGTTTTCCATTTCCGTTTAATATCTTCTTTTGCCATGAAAATGAAAACTACTGTTTTATTTTTAATAAAAGGTAGGAAAATCTAATAGTTGTTGAAAAATATTGCTCAAGATGTAGGTACCTGAGTGGAAATATTACAATTTGTATTTTCAATTGCTTAGAGGTAATATTCGGTTGAATTCAATCTGCACTTTACCTTTTTAGGGTTTCGCAGCCAAAGGGCAAAACGGGACCCTTTTACTAAGATTTTGCTGTACGTTCGTTTATCTGTCACCAGGCTGTCTCTCGAGAACCGTGATTGCTTGATAGTCCAAACTTTTACAGATTGTTGCCGTTACGACAAGAAATATTGAAAACTAGAATTGCCTTCGGACATGTGATTTTGCCACATATTATTTAGTATTTAACCGATTGCGACAAAAGGTTGTAGGGACACATGTAAGTACGAATGGCAGAGTGCAAGGTAAGCAAAATCGTATGTGAGCGTGAAGTATGCACGGAACGGACAGTTACTGCGCACTGGTCCGAGTGAAAGGTTCTCTCAGGGGTTTACGCGAAATATATCCGGTATCCGAACACCGTCGTTTCACTCAACCCCTGAACCATCAACCAGAAGAGGCAGAACTCAAATTAGGAATTCACCCACAACTTCGAATCCCTAAAGTGGTGACCCCGACGTGATTTATACACGTTTTGCGTGAATTGCGGGGGGACATTGTCAGTGCACCGTGGCACCGCAGCGTGACCTTTGGACCGATGACGCAACCACAAGTGCCAGCTCACCCCACAGTGAAGTCAGAAGATATCCATCTGGGAGATCAGAAACCGTCGCAGCGGCTCCGAAGAATTAAGGACCTTGGCAGGGGACGATTCCCAGACGACACACTTCGCATCCTGTGGATGGAGCATTTACCAACGGGCAGTTTCCGACCTGACGAAGATAGCAGAGCAGGCGGAGAAGATCATGGAGACAGTGGAGCCAAGCAAAACCATCCCCCAGTATCGCCAAATGGGATACTGTAACAGGGGAGGTCGCACCGGGAGAGCGCACTAGTTTAGTTTTAATGCTGAGCACGTCAATTAATAACTAGCTAGGTATCGCCCGTGTAAGTAATTGTGCAACATTGTGTTCCAATTTATTGAGTGTAATGCAAATTTATATATATATTCTGATAATATACATGTACCTACATACCTCTCAATAATAAGTTATACACACATGCATCCGGTGTTGTGACTACGTTGCCTGGGCGCATAGAGGCTCGCACGATGACGCAGCAGCCACCTCAAGCCAGTTATGCGTAGAGTTTTGCCCACCGCGAAATGTTATTGTTTTAATAATATGCAGTGCTTATCGCAACTTGTAATAGAATACTTGGTAATCTTAGTGTGTATATGTTATGTGTCTTACTTTGTGATTGTTGCTAACTTTGTGTTTTGCACTTGGTAAGATGCTTTATTTTAAGAAAATTTGTGGCAAATTTTGGGGGGAGTACTGTAGGGACACATGTAAGTACGAATGGCAGAGTGCAAGGTAAGCAAAATCGTATGTGAGCGTGAAGTATGCACGGAACGGACAGTTACTGCGCACTGGTCCGAGTGAAAGGTTCTCTCAGGGGTTTACGCGAAATATATCCGGTATCCGAACACCGTCGTTTCACTCAACCCCTGAACCATCAACCAGAAGAGGCAGAACTCAAATTAGGGATTCACCCACTACTTCGAATCCCTAAAAGGTCATGAGTACATTTCGCTTTTGTTGATATCCCGAAGGATTAAGCTCGTAGACCTGCTACGCCCTCGTAGCACGCGTAGCGACACACGTCATGCTACGAGGTTTTCGTAGCAGTAAAATTGTGGATCTACGTCATAGCCATTGCGTGGTCGTTATGACTGGGTTATAATGCTCATTGCGTCTGTTGTTCGTATAATTATGTGGAATTATGACGTGAACACGAGTTTTCTAGAAATAGATTACTCGGTGTTGTGTTGGAAATAGCAATAGATTCATGAATATTTATCATTGAAATTAAGACTATTTAACTGACTTCCGAAAAGAAGGAGGTTCTCATTTACCATCGACTTACCTAACATCGTGATGCTGGGCGTCTTTCTATATGAGAGAAAAGACTTGGAGTACTATTCATGATTCAGACCATATCTACATACATTAAATGTTTTGACTGTAGGTATCTCAGCCGTGGTTTTCCTAAAAGTTGTTCTTTGTATTTTTAAGCATATATAAAACTCTAACGAATAAAACCATAAAGTGAGCACAACCTTACTAAAACTCGTATATAAAAATATTTTTAAGTTCAAAAACCTTTTCAGAGCAGTGTTGCCAGTAACGGGAGCAAGTTTACATCGCATGATCGGTTAATTAGATTTTCGCGCAAACTATACGAAGCTAACTACAAACTTACTAATAATTTATCATGGCTGTATACGCTTTTATACTTTACGAGTCCGATACGATTACGATGCGGTGATTAGTCGACGGGATGTCGGCGTAAAAAATCCACCAATTGCCGCGGCTGATTATCTCAATAGTACATTTTGTAATGGTAGAATAATAATGATATTTTTGATTAAATTATATTATTTTTCTCGTGTTGTTTTGGTTGATTGGGTGTCTGATGTCTTTTGTATGAAGTTTATATTACTGCTGCCTACATCTCGAGTCCACTTTTAAACTATCAAAAATAGTAAAGTGTAAAGTTTTATTAGTTCATGGTAACTTTAGACGTAGAAAATTATAAAATAGAAAAATACATAAAATAATTATAATTTGGTATATAGCATTCCGCATTCGTACTCTATATCCAGTACTTTCAAGGAACGTAAACCACCAAAAACAACTTAATCCTAATGTAAGTTACCTACTTGTTAACGCTAATTAACAAAAGCCATTTACACGTAGCTAAAATGAAGAAAACATAATACTTTTTGGCAGTCTGGTAAAAATAAACTCGTGTCGCGTTCATTAAACACCCTTCTCAGGCTGACTGACGTCTCACGGGCCCTCTTTCAGCAGGAGGTACGCCCTCCTATTAATAATTAATATTCATGCAAACGTAATCACGAATCCAAAACCCTTTTTACTTAATTGACCTTCTAATTACAAATATACACGAAAGGTCAGTTTTTCAGAAAAGGGACTATCCCCGCTCGCAATTATTTGCAAATATTTACACGTGTAAAAATGTGCTTACTTATATATTACCTCGATTTTTAATAGACAAAGGATTTTGGACTGAAAATGGACGATAATATTTTTTTACTGCATTTTTTCTGCAATCCCAACCGCGCCTCGTCCCGCGGGAATTACTCGGCGCACCCGGATAAAAAGTAGCCTATAGCCTTCCTCGATAAATGGGCTATCCAACAATGAAATCATTTTTCAAATCGGACCAGTAGTTTCTGAGATTTGCGCGTTCAAACAAACAAACTCTTCAGCTTTATAATATTAGTGTAGATAGCACAGTTTAAATATAGAACACTTGTGAAGCTACCTACTAACGTTCGTAACGTCGCACTCACACACGCACGCGCATTGATACGACCTCGACGCGACAGTCAGTACTGACAGCACTGGTAAAGGTACATAAATGCTCGTCAATGCGCGTGCGTGTGTGAGTGTGACGGTTAAGAACGTTAGTAGCACAGAATAAAGATGTACCAGTAATGAAGCTAAGCCTTGTTGTCAAAATGATGACGTAAGCACCATCGAAACCGTAGGGTTGTCATTTGGTAGTTCTGACTTAAAGGTCTGTCAAACTTTTGTTCCCATTTTGCTCAAATCATAGCTGGCGCGGCAGCTCTCGACGCGACAGTCAGTACTGACAGCACTGGTAAAGGTACATAAATGCTCGTCAATGCGCATGCGTGTGTGAGTGTGACATTACGAACTTTAGTAGGTAGCTTCCCAACTGTTCTACATATATTTAAACTGTGTTAGTAGGTAGCTTCATAACTATTCTATATTTAAACTGTGTAGATAAGATAGTATATAGTATGGATATGGTCTGACCATATTATTTTGGTGCAGTTGACAGTTGCTGTCAGTCAGTACAAATAAGTCAGTCTTCCCTTGAAAACTGACAGCTGAATACTGCACACAAGATTTTTTGGTATACAAACTATATATCATCTCTTCATTCGTCTTTTCTACCTTCATTAGATAGAAGCTCATACAATTGACAGTTTTTTTAGGTCAAAGGTTAATGTCCGTTGAACGCTAATTTTTTCTAACAATTTAATGTAATCTCCCGAATATTAAACGTATTTACCTCAATGGAGCCTGAAAATGTCATTGACGATTTTCCGTATTGTAATATTGTTCCTTTAACGGCCGTTCCCAATAACCTATCTATCTCTGGATTTGCTTACTAGAGATAGGAATTTGACATTACCTGTATGGGACTAATGTCAAAATTCTATCTCTAAGCAAATCCAGAGATAGACAGAATATTGAATTCCGCAGTAAATTGTATTTAATGAAATGCTGGAAATTCCCAAATGTCAAGAATTTATTTTATCTGTGACAAAAATGTGATAATCACATAATTGAATGGAATTCAATCCTTTGACCTTTCACGCCTTCAAAGGTCGGGTTTAAATCTTATTATACATTACTTGTGTTAAAGTCTTTAACAATTTGATCTATTTTATAATTAAAACAACCGACTTTACGATACACTGTATAAAGGTAAAGAACTGATCACGAGGTCTCGGGTTCGATTCCCGGGACGGGCCGAAATCGCTTTGTGGGTTTTAGAAACTTTCACAAAGCAGCCCGGAGTTGGAAGTTGGTGATTGATACACCCGTGCATCGGAGAGCACGTTAATGTCGGTCCTGCGCCTGATCTCTCACCGGTCGTGTCGGATTGCCGTCCCATCGCGCTATGAGAGTGAGGGAATAGGGAGTGCACCTGTATCTGCGCAAATGCTCGTGCACTATAATATGTCCTGCGCAGCTGGCTGATCTCCTTATATGAGAACAGCCGCCGTGGCCGATAATCGGCTAGGAGGCCATCAAAGGTAAAGAAAATATATACCTTTACGCCTACGGGTTAATTTTTGGAAATAGGTAAAATATTTTACTGTTTAAAACTGGTATCAAATATTTGAATGACACAAAAATATATCAACCGTTTTTCAACCACTAGGTACACGACATTCGCGGTATTCGGATAAGCTGTACAAATATCCGGTGAAAACCGCGCGTTGTTTTCATATCTCTATATTTACTCGGCTTTGTTGTATTTGTCACGAACGGACGAACGAAAAACATACTTATTTGTATGTACGAATATATATATTATTTAACTAGCTTCTGCCAGCGGTTTCACCCGCGTCCCGTTGGAACTACTCGGCGCATCCGGATAAAAAGTAGCCTATAGCCTTCCTCGATAAATGGGCTATCTAACACTGATATAATTTTTCAAATCGGACCAGTAGTTCCTGAGATTAGCGCATTCAAACAAACANATTATTTAACTAGCTTCTGCCAGCGGTTTCACCCGCGTCCCGTTGGAACTACTCGGCGCATCCGGATAAAAAGTAGCCTATAGCCTTCCTCGATAAATGGGCTATCTAACACTGATAGAATTTTTCAAATCGGACCAGTAGTTCCTGAGATTAGCGCGTTCAAACAAACAAACAAACTCTTCAGCTTTATAATATTAGTATGGATTGATTACCTTTACTCCGGATTGAAAGCGATATATTGTGGTTACTCAATAAGTTGTAAACCTGCTACTTTTGTTCGAGAGTGTAAGGAATATTTTATAAAGTGGATACTAGCTTCCACCTGTGATGACGTCGGTGTTTCATGGGAACTACTTCGTGCACCTGGATAAAAGTATCCTACGGATCTGTAGAATGAGAGCGGGCTTTTAATAATAGGGACCCGTTTTACCCTAACAATTAATAGGAAAGAATTTGTTCCTAGCTTGGACTTGCTAATAATTTGTTGTTTGTGGCGCGATAAAGTATGTCTAATGTGAGGCTTAGTTTTATCACTAAATCAAGTACTTAAGTACAGACAACAGCAAGTCAACGTATACGAATCTGTAAAATTTTATCAATCAAACATTAACCTATCTCCATTGTGATAAGGTTGAAAATCGAATGCAGAAATTTGACAGATTGTGGTAACTTGATGTGCTGTTGTCTGTACCACCAGACGCCCACATCGTACTAACAACGGCAACAAATTATTTCCACATAACAATAATTACGTAAACTACCACTAGAGGTCGCTAGAATATACGTAATTTCTAAAAATAGCCGTCGGAAATGTTACGTATGATTTGCGTGTCAAAAATAAATTATAATTGCTGGTTCCATGTTTTGTTTACTTAAATCAAGCGTTTGTGATTGTTTTTTGTTTTGGTGCGGGTACAAGAATCGACGTAAAATGTGGATCGCTGAAAAACAAATCGGACCTATTCATCTAACTACAAAAATAAACACTGTTTCAAAGATTAGCGATATTTCTTATTTTTTATATATTACTTTTTGACTTGTGTCCCTATAACAGCTTTAGTCAATCGAAAATATTATTTAGCAACGCTTGGTGCGGTCAGTTCGTAAATGGGTGACCATCCTAAAATCAAAAGTTCCTCCCTGTTTCAGAAGTTATTATATTGGTAGCTACCGAGGCCAGGAAAGCAGCCGCTATACGTAATGTATTTCATTTATCCAGCTGTATCCATTTTGGCTGAATGCGATTACAGATATAGTTGGGAAAACCCTAGGTAGATGTTTAGAGGTACAGACGACAGCACATCAAGTTACTACAATCTGACAAATTTCTGATCACGAACCCTTTTTACTATAGATTTATATGCAATAGATTTTCAACCTTATCACAATGGAGGTAGGTTAAAGTTTGAATGGTAAAATTTGACAGATTCGTATTCGTTGACCTGCTGTCGTCTGTACATCTAACTACTAAAACACTGAATAACGAGTGACTATAAGTGGACTAAAAAGATAAAGTGAAGGTTCTAGAAAATAACTAAAGCCTAATTAATGCCTGTAGTTTCAAGTGATTAATAACTAAATACTGGTGATACCAGGAAGTACTCATGAGTAGAAGAACAGGTATTTATTAATCTGGATGGTAAGGAAGTCCGCTTGATAGCTGCAATAAAATATAGATATCTAACAGGTAATACAGGTGAGAGCTTAAGATTTTACGCATCAAGAGTTTGAAGCGCAATATAATACTTACACTGTAAGTATCGATAATTCTGCAGATACGTCATAAGCTGAGCGACAGCGGTAGCGGCATGACATATAAGTACAGTAAGTATTTAAAGTGATAATAATAGTGTAGTTGATTTTTTAAAGTACAGTTATAACACTCAGCCAACTAGCACGTTTTTCACACTATGCTGTCTGTATCAGAAATAGAATGCGGGATCCTATGTTCGTCAGACGACCATTGCGCTGATATTGTTACCATTGCACCTAGGTCAAGTTATTTTTTTTAAGTTTTAGGTCACAAAATATTATTGAAGATATATTATGTCTGAATTAAAATAGTTAATAAGCGCTCATTCCAATTTTGGCACAATATTTTCCTCTTTTCGCTCGCTACGAGTCCTCAGCCTTACGCGTGGGTTTAGCAAATTAGCATTACATGTAAATAACGTGAAGCCTGCAGCTTGAGGAGAGTGCAGGTTCATGAATATTTACTTAACAGTTTTATTTATAGGATAAAGTGAAATCTATGGGCGTACCTATTTATAATACCTAGCAGGTATGTACAGACGACAGCACATCAACCACCTCAGCCTGTCAATTTTTTTTAATAGATTTTCAACGTTATCAGAATAGTGGAAGGTTAATGTTCGATTGGTAAAATTTGACAGATTCGGGTAAGTTGACCTGCTATCGCCTGTACGTATATCTTAATTACCTACACTTCAAAGTCCTCATCTCCATTACTGAAACGTCACAACAAACCATGGCTGTTATGACCCACTTAGCAGTGACGTCATATCACAGCATTATGTTATTATGACAGTAGTTTCTACAAAGAGCCTTATGTACCCTTGGGGTTCTCACCACTCCTCTATTCTCTCTCAACGGTAAATATTTACTTGAACTTGTGTTGTGACGCAAGGGTATCTACTGTCTGTTATATTTATTTTATATCTAACTATACCAATAGTCAGTCCTAACAAAAAACTAGAAATACGTAAGTATGTATGTTTGTTAATAGCTGATCCCAATAATCTATCTACCTATTGATTTGCTTACTAGACATTGAATTTTGTCATTCACTACATATAAGTAATGCCAAATTCTTATCTCTAGTAGAAAAATGATCAGATAGATAGATTTTTAAATTCTTCATTTAGTGTTCACTGTAAAATAGTATCTTCATACGAGTAGTTTTCTCGCAAACTGTTACGTGTTACTTGAAAGAAGTTAATGAGTAGTATGTTTAGATTAATTCTTTTTGAATAGCTAAAAGTGCTAAGCAAGAATATTAAGGAGCTTGATTTATTATTTTGACTATACATATATACAAAATTACTATCTAATAATAACCATACCTGCATATAAAATTGAAATATGGCGTCAAAAACTTTAGAAACTTAGTTTCGCTAAGCGAAAGAACATGGGTGAAGCCAGAGGGCACATCTAGCAGACAATATTGGGTAGCACGTGTATCCTTGTTTATTTTCGTTTTAGTAGATATTTTATCAAAGCTTTGTTTATGAGTTTTTTCCTTTCATAACGTATAAAATAACGGTTTTTGAAGATTAATAAAAAAATATAAGTAAGTACCAACTTCTCTTTGTTGTTGTAGGTACAGACAACAGCACAACAAGTTACCACAATATGTCAAATTTCTGCAATAGATATTCAACGTTAACACAATAGTGGAACGTACGTAACGAATCTTTTCTATGTTCGGTGCAAATATATGTATAGTAAAAGTATATATGATACTTTTTAAGTTTTAGTAAAGAATTAAAACTTCCAGTACTCTGACAGCACAACCCCACATTTGTAACTTCAAAATGATTAAATGTCAAAAACAACAGCCAAACAAACCTCATATTTCCATCTCCACGTAAACGTGGCTTTATAAAATTGATGCGTGGGAGTTGCTCGCGTAGGCTCTTCATTACTGCGCCGTTTATGCTAAAATTAGACCTTTCATGCTATTCTAGGGTTTTATGCAGAAATTACTTTTAGTTGGAGAGCATACATAATTGAGGCTTAAATATTCTAACATGTAAAGAAGCTTCATCAACAAATAAATTCATTTAAAAGAGATTTTTTACACAGACGACTGATGGCCAGTTTCACAGGTTGCAGATAAAGTTCTAGATAGCTATCTGACAGACAGAAAACCATAGAAACGTAGTCAAAATTAAAAACATTTCTAACTGAGGGTGAAAAATTTATCAAAAATTTTTGCTTGAAAATAAAAAAACCTTATCTATACTAATATTCTAAAGAGGAAAACTTTGTTTGTTTGTTTGGTTGTAATGAATAGGCTCAAAAACTACTGGACCGATTTTAAAAATTCTTTCACCATTCGAAAGCTACATTATCCACGAGTGACATAGGCTATATTTTATCCGGGTACGGGCAGTTATTCCCACTGGACGCGAGTGAAACCGCGGGAAAACGTCTAGTATCTTATAAAATTATGGCCATATTTAGAAAAAAATATTGTTACAATTTACTTCTCAATTAACCTTGCATTCCTTTCGTGCAAAAAGCAGTTTCTAACTGGTAAGAAGCTGAAATAAATAAATGTAGTTTTAAAAAGGCTTGCTATAAAATGCAAGGCAAACTATTCAACAAACACTTCCATCTTCCAGTTGCACTCATAAACTTGCTCGAGGATACAAGAATAGAACATTCTAGATTCCCAGGTAGATGTTAAAGTTTTCCTAGATATCTTTTAGATAGCTCATACTTCATACCTGTCTAGATAAACTGAGAATAGGTCTGTCAGTTATTTCTTTGCTGCTACACAAATAAAATGCAATTTCATATTCTAGTTTTCTTTTGTGATGTTTTTGAATGGAAGCTAATTGTTTCGTTGTCACTTTTTCAAGTAACTTTTTTGTAAAGACAATTGAAAATGTGAAATAATGAGAACAATTATTTATGATGGTGCTTGAGTTTTTAATTGTCAATTAATTGTTTCTTATTTTATTTACACTTGTAGGGCACTTGGGTACTTGTAATGTTAAATAATTTTTCTTTTTTTTATTTCATTTATTTAATATATAAAATAAAACATTCGGAAACATGAAAAAATGTCCCACCAGCATCTGAAACGTGGTCCAAGCTAAGCGGTGAGGGCTCCATAGAGAAAAACCTCCTGACGATGCGTGCCATGTCCAGTAGTACAGCTTTCTGCATCAAACGCTTGATTCAATTAAATGTAAAGCCACTGTTTACAGGTTTACTGGATTAACTGGCAGTATCTCGTACACTCTGTTTCCACGAGCTTAAATTTTAGAATATTTCAAAGCAATTTTCTACACACATAATATAAATTTTACAAAGTGGCACATAACCAGAGCTAACAATTTCTTTTTAATTTAACCCTTTAACCCCATAAAGTCCCAAAAACCTATTAGCACGAAGATCTACACTTTCTTGATGTCAACCCTACGAGTGACGACATGTGAGGCACTCAGGGTTAAATTAAATTCCCTGATCGAGCTCCGCCATTAGGCAGGAGACTGAGGCAGGTACCTACTTAATTTGATACCTATTTTTAGCTGTATGTGTGTCAGTGGGGTTGAAAGTGTTAGGAATGTATTCAAGAATAATTTGACAGCGAGATTATGCCTAAGAAAAAAATGTTCATGAGTCCACTGCTAACCCGTAAGTATTTGTGCACAAAAGTTGCAGTTTCACGGATATTTTTGAAATGTTCGCACACAATTTGGCTATAAGTATTCTTATCCACGTGAGCGTAGTAGGTCTCATGGGACGCAGATGACACCGCTGGCGGTAGCTCATGTAGAATACGTGTGCAATGTAGGTTTTATCGTAGCCGTAGGAGTAAATTTGGCTTCTGTGCCGAAGTGTTTTTGTTTACTAACAGGAGCACTTATTTTTGCTACGTAGGTGGACATTACCTTTAATTTAATAACCAGCTAATTGATTGATATCATAAAAAGAGGTTTTCAGTGACACAGAAGTGAGCCATTTACGAAATGTACACAATAAAAAGTACTTTATAAGATATTATCGTCGCTAATGTGTCATCAAGGGCTTCAGCGTGTTGCCTTCACCCTTCAGCCCTACGTTTGCCTTCCAAAAATCCGGCTATCGTCTGGTGGAGTACTTTATACTCTCCACAATAGTTTACCATTGTTTCACAAAAAGTTTTTGTCGTTTTTGCATTAAAATAATCCTTAATTGTGCCTAAGTAATTGTTTTACTTCTTATGACTTCTCAGTAAAAGCTTTCAGAATCTTCTTACAGCAATTGAAAATATAATAATGCTTTAGCTAAATTCTTTTGTAATGTGCGTGTATCTAAATATAAATTTTAAGTCGTCTATTCATTATCTCCTGCAGAATTCGTCACATAAATAAATAATTGCATGCCTTGGAAATTGCTTTTCTAGTTATTTCAATTTATAATAGTCGTATAAATGCGTATTATCAAGACAAAGACTTGTTTCATTAAATTCCATGTAGTATGAATAATGTGGATTTTGAAACATTTACCTTCAAATAACCGTAAGGTGAAAACCCCTATTGCGTGGGTAGGAACGTTATTGTAGATATAATGATGAATGTTTACACTGTAACACTTAAATATGAAATATTTTGAGAAAGATTTTTATTGAAAACAATTTTATAAATTGAAGAAGACTTTGATTTACTTGCATCTACTTATTACTTATCTATTACATGAATAAATGAAATAAATTAAACTGTAAAGCATGAAATGCCATATTTAGACTAAGAGAAGTAAAACTTGGCGCTGTTTTATAAAAAAAAGTCCTCTAATCGGAAAACATCAAAGCAACCATTTTATTAATGTTTTCCTCGAATGACCGCCTTTGTATTTCGCCTTTCTTTGAAAAACTTAAGCTTGAATCAAACACCCACATGGCCCAAATATAAACTAAGTAGATCGATCACGCACTTACGAAACAAATATAAAATATTGTAGCTGGTCCAATACTTCCCTTTTATCTAATTAATTGGTTACACCAATCACTAAGTAGTTTGGTTCCCCAAAGAGGCGTGTAATAGCAATATTGTGACCAAAATTGCTCAGAATTTTGGGACAGACATGTCAGGTAAGGTCCCGTGGGTTTTGTTGATTTAATGGCTTTTTATTAGGACCCTTCAAGACATTGGACCCTTGGGGACCTGTTTTGATACTTACCCTAATTTGTTTCAAGGGTCATCTGTTTTTATGTCAAATTATGCGTGGGTACCTAAGGTTTTATGCGAAAATAAGTTTTTGTTACAGTCGACAGCAGGTCAACGTATACGAATCTGTCAAATTTTACCAAACCAATATTAACCTTCCTCTACTGTGATAAGGTTGAAAATCTATTGTAGAAATTTGACAGATAGTGGTAGCTTGATGTGCTGTTGTCTGTACCTAGATGAAGACGTTGTTTGTGTAATTTTCGTAGAAACATTTAGAGGATACTTTTCCTCGTAAGCCTGGTTTTCATTAGGGACTTATTTGTATTGTGTCATGAGGTATTTGTATAGCCTTGGTGTTGTATGGTGGTAATAAGGCTGTGAGGAAAACAGATTGACTTTTCATGAAAAAAATTACTTTAATATGAAGTAGTAGCTGGTCCCCGTGTTTCCTTTCACGTTCCGGGAGAAACACTTCCCTAACTGTATAAAAGTAGCCTAAATCCTTTCTCAAGGCTGAAAACAGCACTTTTCGAACGTCAAAATTATATGAGACAGCCCCAAAAACGCCCGCCTTTCACTACTTCCTATGTGTTTTTGCTGGGAAGAAGAAGTGACGCAACAACACATGTCTGTCTATTAGATTTTAAGAATCTTAATACAACATTTAATAGTTAAATTACACTACAGACAGATCATTTGTTTTCAAATATTTGGAATAACAAAAATAATTAATTTAACATTTCCAACACCAAGGTTCCAATAGCAAGACTAATAGTACTATTCCTCCAATTTACAGCTGCTACAAAGCGCAGAACTGCACAAAGCAAGTCACCGCAAATTGTCTGAGAGCTGTAAGTATCTAAGAGCCGGCTGCCGGTGGCTTTAGTGCCTTATCTATAGCTAATACAGTGATAAAGTATCGGCTTGCACTCCAGCTATGAGGACAATTTGTCAAAGATTAAAAGATTTTATTCATATAATTTGCCTATCATAAGCGATACGTCGTAAAAGTATGAATTTGTTACCTATTTCATTTCTACTAAGTTGACCTTAAAAATATCTAACGAAAATTTGGTGAGCAATATCCAGCTACATCCCTAACGTAATGAAGTTACAGCCAAAGTTTCTGCCAACGATATACCTACTTCGTAGAATCGATTTTTTAGAGCCTCCTAATAACTACTATCCCTGAGAATTAATTTCTTAATTCGATTGTACATTTAACTTCAAAGCCAGACAGTTTTTTATGTAAGTATAACACCAAAAATACCGACCAATTAAAACAATTAAGGCTGTATAGGGTTAAATGAATCCTCAAGCCTTTGATAGGAAAGGAATCAAATTACTAAGTAACTGCAGCGGCGGCTAATTGATGCCTACCTTACCTTTCACACCCGATACCTACCAATCGCCTTGCCTCTCAGATGACTTATGTAATTAGGCACTTTCTCTGCGCCACGATATTGTTCTCTTGTGTTTAGCAACAATTAATCTTTGTTGTTCGGGAAGTTTATTAACAACAACAGTTGTTTATGTAACTTTAAGTTGTTATAATAGACATCTTTGTTTGTAGATTTTAGATGAATGAACTTTTTTTTGTTTTCGGCCTGCTTTTGTTTCGTTGCGTGACAAATGACACGAAAAAATATCTATTGGTCATTAATCCTTTGTAATTTCATAAATGTGAAATTAACTCTGTTTTTGTCGCACGATGACGAATGAGGGTTTTCAAAACTTTTTTTGCCACCAGAGAGCGCTTCATGTGCGTCAGGTCCAAATAGCTGTCAGATAGTACAGATTCCAACTGATCGAATGATTTTTTCGTGAAATTTTACGCATTTAGTAGTGTTATTGATTTATTAAGGTTAATTAAGGCCAAACTGAAGATTCAGCTAAAAAAAGAGGTACAATAGTCATTGCTACAAGGAAAAGTTTTTTGAAAGGTTATTACCGCAATTTGATTAGTCTAACTACTATAAAATTAAAGTAAAGGAAAATATATTATTTTTCAAACATTCTAAGAATGTATTTACATCAAAAAACGATCGAAAAATACAAGTTTTGATTTGTGTTTGGACCTGACGCTACAGTGCTGCCATCTGGTGAAGACCATTTTAGAAAACCCTCATTG
>NWSH02000519.1:3120487-3138643 GCA_002382865.2 Heliothis virescens
TAAACAAAAGCTCTTTATTAAATTTAATTTTATTGACTATTATTAAGAACAATATGAACTTACGAGTATAAATATTGACTAAAGATAAGAACTTACAATCGGGTTAGATCATCGTAACATTTTTATCAATTTGTGAAAAATGTATTAACATATACAAAGTTTTCAAGATAGAATAGCAAGTACTAGTCACTGAAGTTATAAACTAAACCTACACCAACCAATTTCAGACAAAAACTATAAAGTTTGATAGACAAAAACGGTAAATATTAAGTAAATCTTTGAAACTGACAGCTAATTTAATGTCTTAACTGTTCTTTTAAACAAGACAATTCATACTGGGGATTTGGCTCATGAACACTGAAAGTTAAGCAACAATGCCTTCTAACTTAATCAGTAAGCCTCCACAGTTTAATGAAGTATTCAAAGGATTTAGGCGCCATTTTCTATGATACCTCTTTCATCATAGTAAGTCTCTAACGCAATACAGTGCTAACACATCAAACTACCTCACTCTGTCAAATTTCTTCAATAGATTTAAACCTTGTCACAATAGAGGAAGGTTAGTGTTCGATTGATAAAATTTGACAGATTTGGGTAGGTTGAACAGTCGGCGTCTGTACCAATACTGGCTTGAAATTAAACCATGTAGGTACTAACAATTTTGAAAAATGGAATGTTAGAATTTCCAGTTACATTTTAAATTTTAAAGATGGCTGCTTCATGCCGCGGTGATCCAACCCGATTCGAAATTACGCCAGATTCACTTACTGAGTATTATTTTAGTTTCACGGCAGTATATTACACTTACAATTAATCACTAAATTAATTACATGACTAATGTAAAACGATGAAGTATAAATTACTTCTAATGGAGAAGAGTATAATGGTGGAGAAGTTTCGAGGCGAAAGTAGAAGAATTTGGAATGAGGAAAGTTTCTAGAAGATTCTAGATGATGGAGACTATCTCCTCTCCAATGAGGGTTTTCAAAACTTTTTTTGCCACCAGAGAGCGCTTCATGTGCGTCAGGTCCAAATAGCTGTCAGATAGTACAGATTCCAACTGATCGAATGATTTTTTCGTGAAATTTTACGCATTTAGTAGTGTTATTGATTTATTAAGGTTAATTAAGGCCAAACTGAAGATTCAGCTAAAAAAAGAGGTACAATAGTCATTGCTACAAGGAAAAGTTTTTTGAAAGGTTATTACCGCAATTTGATTAGTCTAACTACTATAAAATTAAAGTAAAGGAAAATATATTATTTTTCAAACATTCTAAGAATGTATTTACATCAAAAAACGATCGAAAAATACAAGTTTTGATTTGTGTTTGGACCTGACGCTACAGTGCTGCCATCTGGTGAAGACCATTTTAGAAAACCCTCATTAAACAAAAGCTCTTTATTAAATTTAATTTTATTGACTATTATTAAGAACAATATGAACTTACGAGTATAAATATTGACTAAAGATAAGAACTTACAATCGGGTTAGATCATCGTAACATTTTTATCAATTTGTGAAAAATGTATTAACATATACAAAGTTTTCAAGATAGATAAGCAAGTACTAGTCACTGAAGGTAATAACTAAACCTACACCAACCAATTTCAGACAAAAACTATAAAGTTTAGATAGACAAAAACGGTAAATATTAAGTAAATCTTTGAAACTGACAGCTAATTTAATGTCTTAACTGTTCTTTTAAACAAGACAATTCATACTGGGGATTTGGCTCATGAACACTGAAAGTTAAGCAACAATGCCTTCTAACTTAATCAGTAAGCCTCCACAGTTTAATGAAGTATTCAAAGGATTTAGGCGCCATTTTCTATGATACCTCTTTCATCATAGTAAGTCTCTAACGCAGATACAGTCGCTAACACATCAAACTACCTCACTCTGTCAAATTTCTTCAATAGATTTTAAACCTTGTCACAATAGAGGAAGGTTAGTGTTCGATTGATAAAATTTGACAGATTTGGGTAGGTTGAACAGTCGGCGTCTGTACCAATACTGGCTTGAAATAAACCATGTAGGTACTAACAATTTTGAAAATGGAATGTTAGAATTTCCAGTTACATTTTAAATTTTAAAGATGGCTGCTTCATGCCGCGGTGATCCAACCCGATTCGAAATTACGCCAGATTCACTTACTGAGTATTATTTTAGTTTCACGGCAGTATATTACACTTACAATTAATCACTAAATTAATTACATGACTAATGTAAAACGATGAAGTATAAATTACTTCTAATGGAGAAGAGTATAATGGTGGGAGAAGTTTCGAGGCGAAAGTAGAAGAATTTGGAATGAGGAAAGTTTCTAGAAGATTCTAGATGATGGAGACTTAATTTCTAGATTGTTGTCTTTGGCGGCCTTGGTCCTGGTATTCGCCGTTTGGCCGCTTGTGTTGTTGACCCTGTAACAGAAAAAAATAACATAAAATTATTTGGCATTTTCCACTTGCTTGCATTTTCAGTAAATTTAATTAAGAGACTAACTAGTGTGGTTAAAATTGATAGCAAGTCAATCAAGACGTTCCCAGAAAGCAAATGTTTCCCTAACTTCAGCGACCTGAATCGTACTACCGCTGAAGTACAAATGGCTCAATATATTGAATCAATCGAGCAAGACGTTGTAGTCGACAGGTGCGTAAAGAAGACCAATTTACAGTTATTCTTGTAAAAAAACGTAATATATTATATGATGTAAGAGAAGATAGTTAAGGGTGCTTCCGACCAACAGACAGATAGATATTTGTTGCTAGGGAGTTTTTTGCGCAACTTTTTCCTCGCAAAAGTACATAGGAAGCGGTGAAGGGTGGACATTTTGGGGATGTCTTTTGTAATTTTTACGTTCAAAACTTGCTGTTTTGCAACCAACTTTGAATAATGGCCGATTTCAATAACCTACTTATCCTTACTTTTGTGATTAGTGATTGTTTGGCATAATTTATTTTACAGAAACTTCGCGTGATTAATTTTGGGCTTTAGTGTAGCTTTTCGATCATCCTGATTTTAAACCTTCTGCAAACTATCTACACTCCGTAAAGCTGAAGTCAAAACCCACAAACTTCTAGTGTGAATCAATAAGCAATTCGATTTGCCAGTCCATTTAATTAAGATCAGTATTCTAGATTCCGTCTGTAGATTTCAATTGGTGTCCAATGTTCGTTTACCTACCTAGCTTAAATAATTATTGACTATGTTTACACGCTAATAGTTAAGTGTACTAAGGATTTGCGGCTTATCTGGGTTGCTTTACATGGGAGCCATTTTCTTTTCACTTTGCTTTTGTTTTTTGATTATTCTTTTGCTCATACTCGACTCCTGCCTTTTATAGGTTTATGGTAAAAGCATAATCCTTCCCCGGGCAATGGGATACAGAATGCATATTTTTTTTTATCTGACTTTTCAGCTTTGTGGTACTTATTAATAAAATACTCGCTGTAGCTACGCAGACTGATCATGATAAGATTTGGTATCTGTGACGATATTTTGAAAGTACAGAAAAAAATCGTATATTTTTCTGCAGATTTGGTTTACGCTTTTGTACGTCAATGGTATAAGTATTTAAATGTTGACTGTAACCACCAGATTGTTTTGTAACAAGTAACCTAACTACACAATATACCGATATTGCTTGTCACGTTCAATTTTCCGCCGCGTTCTGTGGCTGACAGATTACTAAACGGCTGCAATCGGTTTAGCCCAACTGTGGGCTGTCGAGTCATGGAGTTAGGTGATGTCGCCGTCACTCCAATTTCCATATTGGGAACGGTCGCAATTGAACAGTTGACAGTGACGATGATTGGGCTAGAGGCAGGATTGTGTTGCATGTTTGTTGATTTGATACTTGTAGGCTAATTTCTAACTCAGCAAGAAATGAGGAAAGCAACAGAGCGTTGTTTTAAAAAACTCATGAGAATGGTAACGTACGTAAAACCATACAAAATACTAGGTGAGCTTTTTATTTAATTGAGGACCTTTCAATATCTATTAATAGCACTCCATTTTCATCACCCATTACTAAAATTTATTTTAGCCACCTTCTATTTATAATTGCTCCCTTTTATTGTGAAATCCGAAAAAAAACTACCCTAAAAAACATAGCAGAGAGTAAAGGGCAGTTCGCATTTTTAACCGACTTCCCAAAAAGGAGGAGGTTCTCAATTCGACCGTATTTTTTTTTTTTATGTATGTTATATTGGTAGGTTTTACAGTTAACAACCATAAAAGTCTGACGTGTTTTCGGGTTCAGAACTGTCGAATTTCAGCCTCTGGCTTTACAAATGGAGCACTGCGGTGTCCTGTTTCAGGCCTGAAGCCTTTACTCCATATAGAACCTTCGCACTTCGATCTATACATCGGTAACATAATCCGCGCATGTTACTGAATATTTATTGAGAAACATTACGTTTATTTGGCAGATAGATCAGAAAGTGGGGCACGGGTAATGGCTTGGTGGGGCGTAGATAAATAAAATGTGTAATACTAGCTTCTGCGTGAAATGTGATGAGAAAAACGTACCTATGACTCAATAAAATGTGTTCAGATGAACGTCCCTATAACTCACCAGGGTCTGAATTGCTTATGTGTGTGGCACATTCAACAATTGACAATATTATTTCTCCGATAGTTAATCTTTCATATCAATCACAATCAGGCAAGCAAAATTGAGTACAAAAGTTAGTGAGATTATAAATGAGTTTAATAAAAAAAAATGCTCAGAATATACTCTACTATTCAATTCAACCTGCAATAAAATCAAAGCGAAAATCAATTCCAAATAAATACCTGTCTTAAATCCTGCTGGTTCTCCTCTTCAGGTGGTGGGGCAGTGGTTGTGGGGACGTCGCACTCCTCAGTGGGGGGCACCACACATCTCAAGGACCTCCTGTCGAAGACCAGCATGGCGGGGCAGCGTTGCAGACGAGGGTATCCTCCCTGGCACTGCCAGTAGCGGTTGCAGGATTTGCCAAGGGGCACATTGCCGTTGGGGTCATCGTTGCAGAGAGCTGGAAGATAGATTGGTAAAGGTAAATACAAGCATGGAAATTAGATGTTATCTAGTTACTTTAAAAGTAAGCTATATTTTTCTTGTATGGATTATGGTAGTGAGGGAGTAGAAAATGCACTATCTGTATGTACCCTTGTTCATCATAATATATTTTACGCCGTAGCATCCTATAAATAGAAACTACTGCTGTGGCCAAAAGTCAGTATCGACGACATTATATATTTTTTGATTTTTGCTTAGTTCAGACTTATTGGTAATTTAGTCATGTGAATTTGACAGATATGTTAGATACCATTGTATCAACCCGTGATCAACAAAAACACGAAATTATCGCAGATCAAAATACCATCTTGCATAAATACCAAGAGATTACCCATTGAAACTTGTTCATCTATTGTTTCAACTTCTAGAGCAATAAGCTGTACAAATATAAGTCGAAGAAAAGTTTGTTACTTTCTTTATTAAGTCCCACCAACAATAAGGTATAAATGAGTTTCATCTGAGGCTATATCCGGAGTACTATGAAACTTTCGCGTCTTATTATTTTTCTCTACAAGTCTGCAAGCTTTCGTCGTATTTTACGATTGTTGGAGGTAAAAGTTTATTTGTACAATTTTCTTCATTTTGTGGCCACTTTCAGTAAGCTTTTTATACGTTAGTGTAAGTGCTTTCTCTCTGATATACGTTACAGAAAGTTTTGTATTATCTTTGTTGTGAGAGAGATGTGAAAAGGCTTGTAATAAAAATCAAAACAATATCGTTAGAATTTATTGTTTTTGTAAATTGCTTCTACGAACAACGTATCTATCTACTTCAACTATGATGTTCGTATGATCATACCTGACTATGAAAGCTACAAGGAAAACACAGTACTAAAAACAGTGTACTCAGAAAACCTAACCCTAACGTTAAAAGCTTCTACAAAGTTCATACGCGATTCCGAGAATCGGACACAACAATCGATATTCGTGTCCGGCTATGACCATTGAATCGATACATCGTGTTGAATTAGTTATAAACACTAAGATGGCTGCCTCTCAGCTCGTGATAGAAAAACGTGAAATGTTTATTTTATAAACCTCTTAGGCTTTAGTTATTATTGTCTGTTTTCTTGTATTTATGAGCGGTGGTTTTAAAGCGGGTATTGTTTTATTGTTCTGGAGGTTTCTTACTTCTTTTAAAGAATAACTAGCTGCTAACTGTGGAACGATAGATGTAACATTGTTCCTTTATTGAGGAAAGCTGATCTTAGGACTTACAATACTTTGATCAATTGGTGTATTGAAAACTAGCCGTTTTCCCGCGGTTTCACTCGCATCCCGTGGGAATTACTGCCCGTACCCGGATAAAATATAGCCTATGTCACTCGTGGATAATGTAGCTTTCGAATGGTGAAAAAATTTTTAAAATCGGTCCAGTAGTTTTTGAGCCTATTCATTACAACCAAACAAACAAACAAAGTTTTCCTCTTTATAATATTAGTATAGGTGTTGAAACTCGAGGTTAGTTTCAAAGATAGATTGAGAGAAAAATTGAGACTATTATTATTCTTCTTATTGAGTGAGCTGCATGTTTAATCACCTAACAAGCCCTGGTGTCGGAGTTGTCTCAAATCCGCCTCATGGCCTCTGACGTGGAATTATAACTACGATTGCTACGTGCCCTCCCAGGCACGGGGTTATAATTGCCAACTTCCAAACTCCAGGCTGCTTTGTGACGTCTCCTAAGAGACGACAGGCCCGTGTCGGCGGCGCGCGTTGTTCCACGCGCTCCTCAGAGAGTGTCAGCAAACCCCTGCGGGGCCCACTAGGGCCAGAGCCCGTCGGGGCTGCGGGTTGTTCGAAAGAGTTACCGCGGCCCTGGCACACAAAGGGCTCCCGAAGGAACACGGTGGGTTTTAGTCAGTAAAAGTCTGACACTCCCTTCCGCTGTCACCCACAGCGGGAGGGGTCATACTGATGATTTCCCATCGATATATAAAAAAAAAGGCTGTTTTGTGAAAGTTTCTAAAACCTACAAAGCGATTTCGGCCTGGCCCGGGAATCGAAGACCCGTGCTTCCTTCTCCCTATCTAAGGAAAAATATTAAAGTATTTATATTTAATTGTAAATAACAAAAATGTATACGGATGAGGAAAACAACTTTCTTTAGGGACTTTTTAGCAACTTAAGTATTGAAAGGAAAAGGTTCGTTAATCGTTTTGGAAATAAAAACTCCTAAAAGTATCGAGTTTTGTTCCTTCCGTTTGTTTATACAATGCGCTCACAATCTTAAGAAAAGCCTCTTATTGTTTGACCTTGTTTTTCAAGGTAAAAGGTTGCGAAAAATATGCCTTGTTGCCTTTAATATTTTTGGAATTCACAATTCGTTGGCAAGACTTGCGTAGGATTTTTTTTCTCATATTATGTAGCTTGTACAAAGAGCGAATTTTGTCCCACGACATCATCCGTGTTATAGGCACATTTGTGTATGAGTAGATACTTAGGTAGATCGAATTTTCTTGCAATATGAGAAAGTATTTTTAGGATCGATATGTTATTTTCAGAAATTATCCATTACATGCAAAATTTTTATGTCTTTTTAATATAATTTTATTGTTTTTTTTTTTCATTTTTAAGCATTCACACAAGTTCTAAATCGTTCTATTCTCGTCTCACGCCTTCATTCGTACTCGCTCCACGATCGTGAACGCTCTACCGGCATATGATACTTTTAATTTTCAGATAGCCTGAGAACTTAGATCCGTTTATAGGCCACTACTGTCCCACGCCTAGTTCACGACTTCACCAATGTCAGGCGGCCATTATTCTGTTAAATTCCCACAGATGGACGAAGAAATATGAAGTTTTGTTGGCTGTGCTGTTTGTGCGCAATGTCATTTGTCAATGTCGTGGGGTGACGGCGAAAGAATTAGTGGACTGTGAGTGGTCAGCTCATTAGCGGGACGTTGCTGCAACGTGTTATATCTATGATGTTTGAGGTTCGATGTTCACGTACTAGCACATACATGAATGACGAGCGCATTTTGGTTCGCGGTAAATTGATCAATCTGCTCGCGCTGAGCTGTCCGTATAGCGCTTGTATGCTCGCAAACTCGTAGAGTGTATCGTATACACTATGTTTTTGGTAACAGTACATGAAACAGTAACGGTTGCGGCTTGACAGTGAGTACCCGGCCTTGGAAATGTATGTTGTTTAACTCACTTGTGGAAAATAATAAAAAAGGGAATTTAGAGTTAATTCTTAATAATAATCCAGGGATTTTTACTTAGTAGGGGCATAATTTGTCGTATTCTGCTCAGTTCCATTCGAATGGTTGGGTTATAAATTAATAAAGCATTTTTTTTTTGTTAAGCTAAATCTGATTTTCATTTATTATTTATTTGCAATGAATTTATTACATTGACATTAAACACGTCTATTTATACTAAAGTCCTGATAACCGGGTATTAATAAATCAAAACATTTTCCAGCTACGGTGGGTTGACAAGACCGTTAGGCCGGGACTCCACCAAAGCGGAGACGAGACGAGCGGAGAGGAGATGTTTTTTAAACAACCAATAGAATTGAGTTATTGACACGTCTCCTCTCCGCTCAGCTTCAGTGGAGATCGCTGTGCGGAGATGTGTAATATTTGTATGTCGCGATGGAAGCGGAGATGTGAGCTGTGCGCGGACGACGCGCAGTGGAGACGAGAGATGTGAGCGGCGTGCAGTGAGCGATGTCACCCTCCCCCCTCTCGCCCGCTAGCAACCCGCAGAACCCCGCGCGCGCGCCGGCCGGCCATCTTGCTAGTACCGTGCGCGCAAAAACATCTCTTCTCGCACAGCACACAGCACACCGCACACATCTCCGCTTTGGTGGAGACCCGCGAGCTGAAAAACATCTCTTCTCGCACAGCACACAGCACACCGCACACATCTCTGCTTTGGTGGAGTCCCGGCCTTATACCGCTTCGATAAATTATTAAATTATCATTTTGATTGGCACGGAAATGAATACCAAGCCCCAAGGTACAGCAAATCATGCAAATTACAAACAGTGGAATTGGAATGTAAGGCGACAGATATAGCTGGATTGGACTGGTTTCATCGCAAACTGTGTTTTGACTGTCGAGATAGGATTTCATGTTAGACCGTATAACATAAAAGACATCTTTTTCAGAACAGGGTTTCCGTTGTCATTTTAATGTATTTGACAATCATTAGAGGTAATCAGAAGCCAGAAAGTCTGCCAAACCGTCTAACTGAAGGTATCGGGGGTACTGATAAAACACTGGTACCCAACTACTGGAAGGCTACCCCAACATATCTGGGAAAAGGCTAGGCAAATGAATTGGGTATTTTTTTTAATTTACTTTCATTGGATCAATTTATTACTTACAGTCTAAATGGAGGACCTGAAAACATTATGGCTATGATAACAGTTTGAATTTCATCGTATACTTGACAGCTTTGATTATGCAATCTAATCTTCCATTAAATGATTGTCCAAAAAAGGTTCCCACATGCTTTGTTGCCATTGTTTTAAGCCAGGGTTCAAACAAACGACCTCTAGCTTCATATCTGTCATTTCTCTATTGATAGAACATTGCTTACTTTCGATTTCATTCGAGTCGATGGTCCGTTAACCACGATTAATGTCCAACCAAACGATTACTGTATTACATAAGGAAGCCGACGCACCTATTATGCTATTATACGCTTTATTAAACGAAGCAATTAGTGTGAAAGTTGCGTGATTGATCGGTGAAACGAATGCTGTGAATGAACTAGTGTTTACAGTGTAATTGGTCACAGAGGTTTTTGTTGGTATTTATTTTGCTACTATTATTTGTTGTACGCAATTCTACCCGCGACCTGGGCGACGTATTTCCCACACATGGATAAAAAGTAATCTATGTTCTTTCTTAGGCTCTAGATTATCCTGTGTGTTATTATTACAATCGAATCAGCTGAATTTCGGGCGTTAAAACGCGAGAAAAAGATTGAAATTGAAATATTTAAAATGTTGGTAAGGATTTTTTTATTGATTTATAGACTTAAAAATACACTTTTAGGTTCTTAGAAGTAGAGTTGTGAGAATAAATGAAATACAATTTGTAAACAGAATCTACGGGAAAGGACGCGCACTTTGAAGGGCACGCATTGATCTTACTAAGGTTTACTTTAAAAAGGTCATGTGGGCACTGTTTGTGTATCTAAGTTATCTATTCGGACACGTGCAAATCTATAAATCTGTATGGAACAACCCGTTTCAAGCCCCAGTCCCAGGGGCGAAGAGAATTTTATGAACAAACGCATCCACCCATAGGGATATTTAACTATTCACAATCGTAAATGTACCATTGCTTAATAATCTATTTATGGTGTACTTGCCTAAATGTATTAAGGAGAATGTTGATTTTCAGCTGCTTAAGTGACATTTTTGTACAAAACATCGCTGGCATGCCTAAGAAATGGCGCCAAAAGTCTTTTTACGCGATGCCCTTCCTTATGCTTTTATTTCCACTACTTTTGAAGAACCAAACAAAAGAAGTAGACGGTCATTCAAGTCTAAAATCTCTCTGTATTTCTGCGTAAGTTTTCCTCAAGAGATATGACGTAATTTTGGAGGCTATTATCAAAGAAAATTTAATGAATGTATTCGGTAGCATCATAAAGTAATAAGCCACTAGAGAGCGTATTCGGCAATTTCTTCTCAGTACACGATTCACCACTGCGGGCCGGGGGACGAGGCAAAATTCGCGGCTGCTATTGGTCAGTTCAAGGTCGCGTTGCATGAGTGTACCTGGTAAGGGATGGCTGTCCTTGGATAAAACAAAAATCGATATCGATAAAATGGATTTCATTGTAAAAAAAATATTCAATAAAAATCTTATACGAATATTTAATCAAAATTAATCTATTAAAAAAATACAACTGTATAAAAAAAATATTAATTTTTAAAATGGATTAATTTGGTATACGTTTTTCGTAGTGTTTAAGGGTTCTGATTGTTTTTTGTAAATGATGAAAATCGAGCGTCTACATATTTCTGAATGATGCATCTCGCCAATTCAATCAAATGATTTGTTGATTCTATTTCATATTTATAATTGTCGATATCGACTTCATCCATAAAGATAGCAGCACAAATTTCTTCGATAGGAATACAAAGGGCAAGAAAGAGATAAACGCATTACAATTTCTTAATGAAAGAAAGGGACTTTCCCAAAAGACATCAACGAGCGGGCGCGCGGTTCACCAACCACCATTTTAAATAGACCCCTGGGGAATTTCGTAATCTAATTAAATCAAACGCAAATTTTGGTATTGTTTACTTATCTATGAAAAGTTATGCCACACTTTTTGTAACTAGATGTCCTGGAATGTTTCCCACACCATTTCAACGCGCATGATGGCATTTTTGTATTTTATTAACCAAATAAAACCCACAATAATTTGTAATAATTTTGCGTGTGCACAGGTCATAGACTTGGTCACAACTAAAGATTCTTACTAGGATCATAGCCTATATAAGCGTGAAAACGCTAATGTTTGGCGAGCGCGGGGGCACTATATGCGCAGTCAAGTGGTTTTATAGTCTTTGGGTAGCATGTTGACGGAGATACGAAATTTTATTACACAATTCTTGAGTGACAATATTAATGAGCTTTAACGAACTGTTTATGAAGTTTTTATACGTTTGCATCATGTTTTAGATTTTTTTGTATGTTGTGTAATAAAAGCTTTTTTATTGCGTACTTTATGTACCTTTTTTTGTATTTTATAGAGTAAATTATAAGTTTTTCTTTATTCTGATTATTTTCACTATTGAAACCGATTAAAAGTAAATTTTATGTTTAGATTTTTTCGTATTTTTATTTATATGATTACCTAGAACGCATTTTTTTCGATATTTTGTACAGAAAGTTTTCCCAAAAATCTTTTTCACAGTTTGCACTATCAGATAGCGTAAAAAGATTATTTTTTTCTTTTTTCCTACACCAGTTTGCACTTTATTATCAGTGGGACTAACGCTTGTGTGCAGGACTGTACACCATCGCGTATGTAACTTATGAATAGCGTACATAATTTCTATGGACTTTTCATGTCGCCATTGTAAGTCGTTTTATTAAGCCCATTATTGTGTGTATGACTACAATATGTGAATGACAAATTACTGGTTTTAAGTAGGTACTAAGTATAATGTATGAAGTACTGAACGTCCTCCCATTATATATGGGAATGTAAGTGTGTTTGTTACGGTTTCATATAAAACTTATATGTATAGATAACATTTTGTATGGATGATTTGAAATGTGTGTATGTTGTTGTAGCTGTACCCCGCTGTTTCATCCATGTTCTGAAGGAACTACCTCTGGCACCCCGGATAAAAATGTAGCCTATATATATATAGCCTTGGTATATTGAATGATTCAAATAGGATCAGCAGTTCCTGAGATTGAATGTTCAAGTAAGAAAACAAACCTTACAGCTTTGTTTTCAATAAGAAGTAGAGATTTTGAAAGTTCAAACGTATATTTTTTTGTTGTCAATTTATTTCTTTATTTTGCGTACCGACATTATAAGGGTTAATTTACTTGTATGAACCTTTTAGATCTGTAAGATCAGAATAAATAATTCAACATGACATGTAAAGCGAACGTTACAAACGACATATAACCGACTTCACTCAACTTGAAGTTGTCTTTGACTAATCAACGTGAAAACTGGCGGAACGTCTTATGAGGAATTAAATTTAATTAATTAATTTCTCTCTACATATTATATTGTACAATTTTCATTTGAAATCGTTTCTCATTTAGCTTGCTACATACGTTTGTTGTTTGTACGGAACTAATCGTTGAAATGGGATTGAATTTTGTTGAGAGTAATTTGAAATGGATTGAAAGGTCGTTAGCCTTGTGCCCGTCCCTTATAAATATTCACGGGTTCTTCAGGAAGGGTAAATGGGTATGTGTAGTTTTTGTCATCTGCATTTTAGTTGGCAAATTGTTGGCCAACAGTTTAGACTGAAGTATGATGGGGCTGTAAAAGTACCTCTACATTACTTTTATATTTCGACACAAAATCTGAGGTTTTCTGAGAGTTAACGCATGTAATTTCAAGGATAAACCAAGAACCAAATAAGCAGCTTTTAAAATCTACTAGTTCTTTGGTTTCCTAGAAAACCGCTCTCTTGGTCGGAAAGTTATAAATAGTTCGCCACTTCCCCGGCTCAGCTCTCCTGTCAATTTGGAATGGAATGGATTTATAGGTTTACTAATGACATTACATGGAAAACCAAAATTAATTTCAAAAGCAAAACTCACGATGTTTCTGACAGCCATCAACATTTTCGGGCCAGTCGCAGGAGTGGGCGTTCTCATTGTACAGGAGGCCTCCGATGCACAGCTGTTCCGTAGCCGTGCCATTCCAGCAGGTCCAGTATCTCGTGCACGAGGTCTCGTGGCCGAAGATGCCGTACAGCCAGTCGCAGTGTTCCGTGCCGATTGGAGGGTCTGGAGAGAGGAGTTATTATGTAAGTTATGACTTGAAAATGGGTTGATGTTACTTTTGAAAGTCGTGGGTGGAATGGTTAAACCATCTGCCTGAAATACGAGTAGATAAGTTTGATCACAGATAAGGCACGACCAATTTCACCTGGACCTTAGAGTCTGGAATCACTAATCTGCCTCTAGTAAGAGTGATGGTTGATGTTCATTTCTTCTCTGTATGAGAAGAGGCTGTGCTTTATAGTGGGACAGTAATAAGGGTTGATGATGATGATGATTTTACCACTATACCTTTGTATACCATTGAACTTACGCAATCATCCTCAATCTGTCAAAAAAAATAACAACTTACTTATCTGAACTTTAGGATATTCGCAGTAGTTCGACCTCCAAGGATAGTCGCAGCCCTCCGTCACTCCTCGATGCTTGCCCGCGAAGACCAGCCCGTTAGGACAGTCGTACTGAATCGATTGGCCGTTGTCGCATTCCCAGTATTTGTCGCAGTACTTGTCATCAGCCACTACTCTGGACTTGGTCTTGCAAGGGTCTTCGACTTGGGCACATGATGCGAAGGTTACCGCCAACAGGACTGCAAAGATAGAAACTGATTTTAGAAGGTTGATACAAAAAGTTTGGTAAACTTTTTGGTGGAAGTTCAGAATAATTGGTAGGGTTTGAAATACAGACGACTGCTACCCGATCTATAAATTTTTACATATCGAAAATTAACCTTACGCTATTGTGCTAAGGTCGAAAATCTATTGTAGTTCGACAGATTGGGGTAAGTTGACATACTGGCATCTGTACTCCTAACTTTAATCTGATGGAAAGTTACGACAGCGCCTGTGGTTGTTGCTTGGCTAGTTTGACAGTTATAATAATTTTTGAACTGTCAAACCAACCGGCAAAAATGACGGCTGGTTTAATAAATGTATTGATTGATAAATCCACTAAGTAAGGCGGATGGTACCTACTAGGTTCTATTGATTTTACTAACATAGGTACGACACCTCTTCCAAAGAAATCCGTAGTTTCGTCGATCCGTAGTTCGATTTGAGGCATATCCACTTTATTCTTTCGCTGTATTAAAGCCTTAGAGTATACATCTATAATAGAGTGCGTCTAACAGGGTACGCTCCGGGTACACAGGTGTGAACATGCGCGATTCTCCTTGTCACCCTCAATCAGTGTCAAAACAGTACCCGTCACATCAAGTCACAGAGCAATATTTTATTTTATTTTAAAGTTAAAATGGTGAAATATACTGCGCAAAGCTGTAAAAAATATTCCAGCAAGCAAAATAAAAGATTATTATTTTTTCAAGCAGTCGTTACGTAGTATTTATTTAGTAATTGATTGATTCTCCAAAAAAAATAAGGGTCTGAAAGGGGGTTGCGAGAGACGCGGGGCGGGTCAGCATCACGCGTTGTCAGCGGCCATTTTTCAAATTTCAAATTTCATTGGAACATAGCGTTGTACTAAGTCGATTATTGGATACGATATGTTTTTATCGTGACTTCAAAAGTTGTTCAGATTTTCAACCGGATTTAGAAAAAGCGGTTATTACATTATGAGTTTGACTGTATGTATGTACGCGATTACCTCACGTTTGGCTGAACCGATTTTGATGCTGATTTGATGGGATTCAGCATAGTGTGTTCAGACTAAGAAGGTTTTAGGTGCAGACGCCAGCACATCAACCTACCTCAATCTGTCATATTTCATCAATAGATTTTCAACCTTACCACAAAAGTGGAAGGATAATGTTCGATTGGTAAAATTTGACAGATTCGGGTAGTTTGACCTGCTGTCGTCTGTATCTAAATACAATAATAAAAAATAATTCCATTATAGCCAATACTAATACTAATGTATAGGTAGGTATTTGTCTGGTATTTCTGTAAAAAGTCCTATCAAGATTAATTACCTTTATTTAAGTTCCTACTAAAATGGACTATGGGTATCGTTACTCAACTCACTATATTATTTTACAATTATTATTAAACCAAAACAATAATTAAGGTACGTTAATGTTATAATTCTAACTATCGATATTCTTGCTGCATCTTAAGAACATCACTATCAAAGCGTTTTACCACAGATAACACACCTGCTCCCGTTCGGCACAAGGGAATTAAGATGACATTATCACTCTATAGGTTACTAATGTATACTCTAAGATTAAAGCAGTCTAAGTACAAATATAACTCTACCTAATAACGACCTCTGGTCATTATAAACTTACAATAGATTGGGGTTTTATAGTACAGCAGTAAAATTAGTTATTTGCAAAGATATAATTGACACTAAACACCTAAATAGCCCAGCTATAAAATTTTAATACAGCCATTACTATTTTCAATAACTTTGTTGTGGCTAAGTATTCCATTAAACGTTTTAAGTTAAGTGATTTGTTAACCTTGGCTTTATAACTTCTGAACTTAGGCCATCGAGAGAAAGGTCAACGACCCATGAAAGGGACCTCGTTTTAATGTTTCAGCACAATTTGACTACCCCAGGAAGTCTTTGGGTTATAGCCGCGTTTTATATCAAGTTATTATCTGACTTTGTAATTGTTAACCCCTGTTACATTGGCATAGGGTCTAAAATTGCTCAGCAATATGGTCATCGTCACTGTTTACGTGAAAGGTTCATATTTTTTCTTTTCTTTTGGATTTTCATGTTCTGGTATTTTCAATAATATGACAAATTCTACTTTAATATTATATTCTTATAACTCTAATTATTTAGTTGATCTTTGTTAGAAATGTGAAGTTCATAAAGTGTTAAGTAACGTAAATCATCGTAATTTTAGTTTTTAAATAAAAAAAACACAATTCGTATTAGTACTTATTAAATGAGTTGTGAGACGTGATTGCTAGACCTACGTAACATAATTTTTCCGAAATACCACGAAGTGACATACATTAATTTATTGCTTAATAACCTCATTATATATCTAAACTGTCATTAAAGATTAAAGTAATGTAGCCGTACTATTACCTAACACATAGTCTTTTTATTAAACATACATGTTTTAAGTGTAACTATGCATTATGACTTCAAAGGCATATATTCACGGAACCCGTGTGCTGAGGTCTAATTAAAATTAAGGGTTGTTTGAATCACAGTGGATAATGAAGCTTTGTTTGAGATGGGCACTTTAAAATAATGGTATTCATTTATATGTTGTTATATAACACGTAGGGTTGTGGAAATGTTCGAAAGAATTATGGCAATCCCGGATTTCAAAAGACAGCAGAGGAGCATTGCAAAAATGAGTAAGTTGTAGACTGCAAATTTTTCATTGCCATCCAGCGTGGCAATGTTGCCAGCCTTTTGGGCACGCTCCCGGTAGACAGCGACGGGGAGGAATTCTTTGACGCCTTTTAGTTTAAGTTTTTTTTATTTTATAGAATGTTGTAAATATATGTAAATAAATAAATAAAATGTTGATAATATTAGTATAGAAATTAATTTGTGCTAATTACAATATATGGATCGGAAAACAAAAAAAAATACCAGGCTTCACGATTAACTTCAACCTTAACTCTCGGCCAGTTTTATTGGCCGACAGTTTAGTTTGTCATCTGCGGAGGTTCTTCTAGTATTTCCTCATAATACTGTCATAACAGCGAGAGTCCTGTGGTGTTATTGATTTCTTCTTTTAATTGAGGATTGGACCGATAAACTTAAAAACATTCAAATGGTATATGGTTTGATATTAACTTTCTTTAATTTATACAATCTCTTCTAAAAAATTACATTACAATGAGGAAACTCACAGACTACGTAAGCATGTCCTAAAAACAATTGACACTAGATAGCTATAACTTTCTATGTTTGTTCTTTTGTTTGTAACAAACTCATTTGCCATTAAACAGTTGGAAAGCAGCCACGTCGATGGCGTATCACGTATCAGTCGATGACAATAGCCATGTCGGCGTGTCAGCGCATAACTTACGTCTTTATAAAGTTTATTTGGTAATATTAATAAATTGAGTTTATATCATGGGGGAAATTATGACGCAGAAGGTTTACATTAGGGATTGCAATCCGGTATCATTTTCAATCCGGCCGGATCCGGCCGGATTGGCGTGAATCCGACCGGATCCGGCCGGATCCGGCCGGATTAGCAAATATGCTGGAGGGTATATGTAATTGGCCCTCACTTTCGGCATGACGGGTCCACACCGGGCACGGTTGCTTCGGGAGGTACCTGCACAGGTACCTCCCGAAGCAACCGTTTAAACGGGGACAGCCCCGTGGCGGCAATTGGCGGCGGCAAACTCTCGCGCCCAGCCGTGGCTCAAGCCATGGTGAGGGGCGAGAGGGAATGGGATGCCGTCGCCTCCTGCGGAGCAGTTATGCTAGAGAAGCAAGCGGCGGAGCGACTGCGAATTCGCGCCGCTCATCCCAACCGCTGTGGACCTGGTGGTAAACACGGTCGCCGGGTGTCGAGAGACGCTCCCGGGCACCGTAGGCGTGGGTCTGTGGACGGTGAGTTTTCTGGTGGCACATCGTTCTTCCGTCTCCTAGGAGACGATACTGAGGAGACACACTCGTGTCGGCGGCGCGCGTTGTTCCACGCGTTCCTCAAATAGGTCAACAAAACCATTAGGGCCAGAGCCTGTC
>NWSH02000519.1:3140202-3153041 GCA_002382865.2 Heliothis virescens
GAAAAGTGTTATTTTGTCCCTTTAAATAGAGGGAGAACCCTCTATTTCTTACGAAGTCATTAATTTTTAAGTATTTCCTCATATGTAATCTGTTTCCTTTTACTTTTGACTCTCCGATAACCTTCTTTTTCTTGAGGATTTGAATTACTAGTACCTTTTTCAATGTATTTTTCGCGATTTAGAGTTTAACCGGATCCGGCACCGGATCCGGTGCGTTGGTGCCGGATCCGGTAGGTCTAGAAACACGCCGGATCCGCCGGATTACCGGATCCGCCGGACCGGATTGCAATCCCTAGTTTACATTGATAACTTTTTGAATCATGTGTAAGAGGTTGAAGAAGATATGCAAAAATAAATCCCGCTTTCATAAAAGTGGAAAATGCCGATTATCCAAAATACTGTCTCGTTGATCCAGTAATGCATTATCATCGCAGTTTAGCTTTACTTACGGAATCTTTTGTATACTACGCTAGTATTTACATAGTATTTTAGAAAAAAATGTGTTTATTTTGGCCATAAACGTTAGATACTATGCAGGTAACTCTTGAGGCAAAATAGTTAGCAAAAGTATTACACAATTAAAATCCCACATTCATTTTATCGTCATTCATAAAAACGATTAACATACTTGCAATTCAATATCCATTCAAAATATAATTTCATTGTTCTCTACAAAGTGGGACTTCTGAAAGCCGCCTGTCAAATACAGCAATTGTTTTGTCTTGGTAATTGTTTCTGCGTTTGCACATATTTGATGGTTATGTATGCTCCTGCGCATGTTTGTACATTAAAGAGAAGTTAAATTTAGCTTTTGTGTTTGTTGAAAGACTTGAGTTATTCTGGAAGAGGCTTATTTTATTCTTTGATAGAGAGAAGGTTTGATTAATAACGTTTTTCTGGTGGTGTAAAATGTTTTTTTTTTGTTATTTTAAGACAGCTATTTAGAGTCCCTTTTCACCTTCTTAATGACCTAACAAGCCCTGCTGTCAGAGTTTTCTTAAATTCACCTGACGGCCTCTGACGTCGAATTGTAACAACGACTACTACTGAGTAGCAATCGTGGACGCTCACTTTACGTGCCCTTCCAAGTACGGGGGTGTAACACCGCCAACTTCCAGACCTCGAACTGCTTTGTGAAAGTTTCTAAAACCCACAAAGCGATTTTGATATCAAACCGGAGACCTCGTGAAGTTTCGTCTAAATTACGCTCATGGATTGTGTTTCAAAAAGCTGACACTGATTGATTGACCATTCAGACAACATAGCCTTTGATGTGAAGTTATTTAATACCTAATACACTTTATGTAATCAAAATATGATAATTCTGAAGGATTATTCAAATGTATTCCAATGTCACACATCAGGTCTTCGCGACTCTTGCGCAAGGAGCGCTTTCTCCGCGCATGCGCACCCGAGCGCGTCTGACGTAACTCATGTAACATCGGTTAAGGTGATTACAGACTAGCATTTAATATTATTTCTGCGTGTTTGACATACACGCTTATACGAAAAAAACTCCTATTCAATGAAAAGGAATCGCTACGTAGGTGCTTTCCGTCATTTGTTTACAAGTTAAGCAAGCAATGCTAAGGAGTCTTTTCTGACCGTATTTTGGTGCACTTGACAGTTGCTGTCAGTAAGTAGGTACAAAGGCGTCTTGAAAACTCATAGCTATCAACTGCACAAGGACATGATGGTACAGTAAAGGATTACGCTCATATGTGCGTCAATGCTCATACAAGTTGAACGCTCTTTTTAATACGCGCGTGCTAACCGCTAGTCTGAAACCGCGCAAATTTTATGAAACAATACAACGCAGTCGCGCCGGTTTGTTCAATAAATATTGTTTTACATTGGGTCACTGTTTACATATGTATTTTTCATGCATTTACTAAATAGCGATGACAAGACGTAAAGAGGCTAAACAGTTGCATGCGTGCGTGAATTATTGGGAAATAATGTTGCATGTACGTTTGTTTTATGTATTTAAATACTTGATTGTTACAAATTGTACTTACTGGTTTTTCAGTAGATATTCGTGTTTATTTTATTAGCTATAAACTTCTAAATAGATTCATTATATCCATCAAATCGAAGCGATTAACTACGATAAAGAATTGGTCAAGCTAAAAATGACATAATTATTCGAACCGGGGAATCAAAGGCTATAATAAGGTACCTATCTACAGTACTCGAAAGTCACACTAGCCAAAAAAAATCAAATTATTAATGGACAGACAACAGCAGGTCAACGTATACGAATCTGTCATTTTTTCCAGTAAAACATTAACCTACCCCCATTGCGATAATGTTGAAAATCGATTGCAGAAATTTGACAGATTATGGTAACTTGATGTTCTGTTGTCTGTACTACTTTTTGACACGTTAAACAAGATCTCCTTTTCAAATGAATATCGGATATCTAAAATGCATCTCTCGATTAACTTTGACCTTTGACCTTGTAACTTGGCATTCAGTTCGGCGTGGGCTGATGCAATATCCGATCCCCGCTAATATCCGATAGCTAGTGAGCAACTGAGATAGGTCATGTCTTCTGGGAAAACTATACCTGGCTCAATCAACCTAATAACGGTATAAAGGTGGATTTATACCTTCGACACGTGTCATGTCAGGCATAGGCACATGTCTGTGTCATCTATAATTTTATACCAGTACTAGCTTCTGCCATTGGTTTCACCCACGTCCCGTGGAATCTACTTGGCGTACCCGGATAAAAATAGTCTATAGCCTTCCTCGATAAATGGGCTATCTAACACTGAAAGAATTTTTCAAATCGAACCAGTAGTTGCTGAGTTTGGTATCTGTCTAGAATAGACAATATAATGACAAGAATTACTTCATATTCATAGAAAGCTTCATTATAAAAAGCTCGCTTTAAGCTCGATCTTGACTTATATATCTCATTCTGTTAAAGATCTTATGAAAGCAAAACATTACTTTTTAAGTAGGAGCTAAAAACAATTACTTTTTATTTCACGTTAAAATAATAGAGGTGTATTATGGTCCTTATTTGAGTGTATTTTATCCTTAGAATCATTTTCATTTTAGACAAAATGTTTTTACAAGACTAAAGAGAACGTTATAATTTCGAAGTTGGAAGTCACCAACTCGCATTGAGCAAGCGTGGTGATTAACTCTCAATTCTTCTCTGTGTGAGAGGAGGCCTGTGCCCAGCAGTGGTAATATAAAAAAGGCTGCTTATGATAATGATGATGTTAGGAAAACCAATGTAAATCACCTTGTTTTCTGTCTATAATCAATTGATATTACATATAACGCGAAATTCAATTTATTATTTGAGAGTATTTTATCCTTAGAATTATTTTCATTTTAGACAAAATGTTTTTACAAGACTAAAGAGAATGTTATAATTTCGAAGTTCATGTAAGTCACCAACCCGCATTGAGTAAGCGTGATGATTAACGCTCAATCCTTTTCTGTGTGAGAGGAGGCGTGTGGTCAGCAGTGGGACGATAAAAAGGCTGATTGATGATAATATAAAGAACATCAAGCAAATCAGGTAATGTTTTAATTGTTCACCTCTTTTCTCTGTCTTGTTAATTTACACTGTAACGCGAAATTCTGCATTGTTCCTAATTGTAAGCTAATATTTGCACTAATTAGTCACCTGTGTGTTCCTGCCTTTCGAATCACAAACTGCAATTTAAAATACACTTTCTAAAAAACAGTGTTAAAATGTTTTCATTGCTAATTGCCATAATTATAGTGTTCGTGTAATTAACTAGAATTTATAGCGAAACCAGGAAATTGTTGGACTTGTGTAAATTACAATGTATTAATCCAATTATTAGATATCTACTATATTTTATGAGCTGCTATTAATTTACGACTGTGTAAAAAACATTATTGTCGTTGCACAAGATTTTTATTTAAGTATTACTAATGTTATAAAGCTGAAGAGTTTGTTCGATGTAAAAATTCTTCAGTGTTAAATTACTGCGTAGATTTTTTCAAATCGGTCTAGTAATTCCCATTAGCCCATTGAAACAAAAGAGGTCTTTAACTTTACAATATTAAGTACAGATGCGACGTAGAAGCGTTTATTGCGGAGAATGCGGAATCAATTTTTGAGATACCATCATCATCATTCTTCTGCTCATATCACAATTTCATTTGTATGTACTCGTATGTCCTCTTTCATATTATTTGACGTCATCTTACGACGTGTCGGCGGCGCGAGTTGTTCCACGCGCTCCTCAGAGAGTGTCAGCAAACCCCTGCGGGGCCCACTAGGCCCAGAGCCTATCGGGGCTGCGGGTTGTTCGAAAGAGTTACCGCGGCCCTTGCGCACAAAGGGCTCCCGAAGGAACCCGGTGGGTTTTAATCAGTAAAAGTCTGACACTCCCTCACGCTGTCACCCACAGCGGGAGGGGATCAAACTGATGATTTCCCATCGTTAAAAAAGGTCATCTCACAAGTTCACATCACCCCAATAGATTCTGAAATTCCTTACAAACTTTACGAATGTACTGCTCTCAATATTAGTGTAGAACTGAGATAACTCTAGATTACAAGTCTAGATGCAAAAGGTTAAATGCTCATTAGTGTTGGCACAGGTACGCTCAAATGACGGGTATTGGGAAATTAATAGGATGCTATTACCTACTACATAAGTAGGGACGGTATGTAGGCTACACTTTGCCTACATTTAAGTGATAAGCGATTTATTTAGAAGTGGGTTTTAAGTTATGAATNGCTGAGTTTGGTATCTGTCTAGAATAGACAATATAATGACAAGAATTACTTCATATTCATAGAAAGCTTCATTATAAAAAGCTCGCTTTAAGCTCGATCTTGACTTATATATCTCATTCTGTTAAAGATCTTATGAAAGCAAAACATTACTTTTTAAGTAGGAGCTAAAAACAATTACTTTTTATTTCACGTTAAAATAATAGAGGTGTATTATGGTCCTTATTTGAGTGTATTTTATCCTTAGAATCATTTTCATTTTAGACAAAATGTTTTTACAAGACTAAAGAGAACGTTATAATTTCGAAGTTGGAAGTCACCAACTCGCATTGAGCAAGCGTGGTGATTAACTCTCAATTCTTCTCTGTGTGAGAGGAGGCCTGTGCCCAGCAGTGGTAATATAAAAAAGGCTGCTTATGATAATGATGATGTTAGGAAAACCAATGTAAATCACCTTGTTTTCTGTCTATAATCAATTGATATTACATATAACGCGAAATTCAATTTATTATTTGAGAGTATTTTATCCTTAGAATTATTTTCATTTTAGACAAAATGTTTTTACAAGACTAAAGAGAATGTTATAATTTCGAAGTTCATGTAAGTCACCAACCCGCATTGAGTAAGCGTGATGATTAACGCTCAATCCTTTTCTGTGTGAGAGGAGGCGTGTGGTCAGCAGTGGGACGATAAAAAGGCTGATTGATGATAATATAAAGAACATCAAGCAAATCAGGTAATGTTTTAATTGTTCACCTCTTTTCTCTGTCTTGTTAATTTACACTGTAACGCGAAATTCTGCATTGTTCCTAATTGTAAGCTAATATTTGCACTAATTAGTCACCTGTGTGTTCCTGCCTTTCGAATCACAAACTGCAATTTAAAATACACTTTCTAAAAAACAGTGTTAAAATGTTTTCATTGCTAATTGCCATAATTATAGTGTTCGTGTAATTAACTAGAATTTATAGCGAAACCAGGAAATTGTTGGACTTGTGTAAATTACAATGTATTAATCCAATTATTAGATATCTACTATATTTTATGAGCTGCTATTAATTTACGACTGTGTAAAAAACATTATTGTCGTTGCACAAGATTTTTATTTAAGTATTACTAATGTTATAAAGCTGAAGAGTTTGTTCGATGTAAAAATTCTTCAGTGTTAAATTACTGCGTAGATTTTTTCAAATCGGTCTAGTAATTCCCATTAGCCCATTGAAACAAAAGAGGTCTTTAACTTTACAATATTAAGTACAGATGCGACGTAGAAGCGTTTATTGCGGAGAATGCGGAATCAATTTTTGAGATACCATCATCATCATTCTTCTGCTCATATCACAATTTCATTTGTATGTACTCGTATGTCCTCTTTCATATTATTTGACGTCATCTTACGACGTGTCGGCGGCGCGAGTTGTTCCACGCGCTCCTCAGAGAGTGTCAGCAAACCCCTGCGGGGCCCACTAGGCCCAGAGCCTATCGGGGCTGCGGGTTGTTCGAAAGAGTTACCGCGGCCCTTGCGCACAAAGGGCTCCCGAAGGAACCCGGTGGGTTTTAATCAGTAAAAGTCTGACACTCCCTCACGCTGTCACCCACAGCGGGAGGGGATCAAACTGATGATTTCCCATCGTTAAAAAAGGTCATCTCACAAGTTCACATCACCCCAATAGATTCTGAAATTCCTTACAAACTTTACGAATGTACTGCTCTCAATATTAGTGTAGAACTGAGATAACTCTAGATTACAAGTCTAGATGCAAAAGGTTAAATGCTCATTAGTGTTGGCACAGGTACGCTCAAATGACGGGTATTGGGAAATTAATAGGATGCTATTACCTACTACATAAGTAGGGACGGTATGTAGGCTACACTTTGCCTACATTTAAGTGATAAGCGATTTATTTAGAAGTGGGTTTTAAGTTATGAATATGCAATGTATCCAGGGTTCCTTGTAATTTTGAGTGTACCAGGAAGGAGCTGATGGAAAGGTCTAATAGGAAAATTACCAATAAATTATAAACGTAGTCAGTAACGGAGAATAAGGATAAAACAATCATTTTAGAGAAGTCATCAATTAAGTCAAACTTTTGATACCTATCCCAGTAAAAGTTTTCTCCATTTTCCTAAAAATATGCAGAGTTTAAGACCCATCAACACCGTCTACCTAGCCTCTATCCAAGTACGTTAGGGTCAGGTTGGGGCTTCCAGTATAAACGTAATCAGTATTTTCCGTAGAGTGACTGCCCATCTGACCTCCACAACCCAGGTAGGTAGGTACCCAGGTACCAGGGCAACCTATACCCCTTGGTAAGATAGGTTGTCAGACGTTCTGGCTTCTAACTACCCGTAACGACTGCCAAAGACGTTCAAATGACAGCCGGGACCTACCAATTTGTCGTGCCTGCTGAAACACGGAAGAACTTGTCATGACAAGATGGTCCGTCCTCGTACCGACCACACCAAGTATTGCTTAATCGTATAATCGATGTAACTGTATATGTTTTCATTTATTTAGTTATATGTCTGCTTAAGTTTATAACTTGGACATCAGATTGCGTATGAGTTCTCTCGAGAGCAGCAATGCAGTTGGACAGGATGCATTCACTGACATTTTTATACCAGTGCGCATGCGCTAGATGTGTAGTGATCTAATCACTATGATGTGGGTACGTAAGCAGGCTAATGAATAGGTATGCTTATCGTCAGAAAGATGAAGGAAAGTAATAAAAAAGTTCTTAGTTCTTAATCACTGTTTAGAGATTTGTAGGACTACCTACACATTATTTCATAAGTATGGTCAAAAAAGGGGAGCCCCCATTTTCAGGATTTAAATTAGAGTCTAGTAGACTGTAGACTAAACTGTTGGCCAACTATCGTCTGGCAAAAAAGTTTGCAGTCTGTGGAGGGTCCGTGGAGGGATATTTTTCGTGTAAAATATGACAAAGATAACATAGCAGCCATGTTTTCTGAACCCAACTCACTGCAGAAACATATATCTAAACACACAATATACCTAAAACATTGATAAAAGACGACAATGCAAATACATTCAAGTGTCACTCGGAGGCAGCTGTTTATTTTTGGGACCTTTCCAAAACGGCCTGAGTCAATGACTTTAGTACATAAAGCCTTCTAAAGAAATGCAGTCTTAAATAAATTCTAACTTTAAACTAAGTAAATTGACTGAGCCTTTTTCGTGTAAAAGACCCAGGCCCAATTTATGTGACTTAAGTTTTTGCTGCCGTTGATAAATGAAGTATTTTTAGATATTTTTTTTGAGAGAACTTTTGAGCATGTTTTTTGGTGTAAATTAAGACGGGTCTGGGAATTTATGAATGCGTAGGTTAGTTACCTTCGGTTTTCTTTCTTTAGTTTTTTTTTTAAATAATAATATACCTACTTATGATATGCAACATTATTTCCGTTGATTATTATATTGAAACTCTTAAAAGAACCTCATCATTTTCCCACCAACTTATAAGAGCACACCAATTTTGACTAAGTACTCAATTACATTTCACAAACAACATATTGCGATATATTCACTAGAATATATGGGAAACAATATATACTTGTCCGTGAACTATAAAAGGTATTAAGGCTATAATCATGTTATTGCGTATTGCAACAATTAAGGTCGTTATCTCATATGATGTAAGATGCTCTCAGATGTTCGGCCATGTTGAAATGCCCTCAGGGAGGCTGATGAAACAGAATTATGAATGGAAAGTTCGTTCTAGATTGTGCCATCTTTGTTTTTTGATTTTAAACTCGTTTCTAAGTTTATGTTTCTTTTTGTCGATGGGAAATTATCAGATGACCTCTCCAGCTGTGGGTGACAGCGTGAGGGAGTATCAGACTTTTACTGAGTAAAACCCACCGCGTTCTTTCTGGAGCCCTTTGTGTTTCTGGGCCGCGGTAACTCTTTCGAACAATCCCGCAGTACTAAGTTTATCTCAGAAACCTAATACTGACTAATGGTAAAGGAAAACTTCGTAAAGAAATTCGGACTTATTGTAGTCTGAGAAGGAATGAGCGTTACTCACCACGACTTGAACAAGCGTGGTGATTAACCATGTATGCCATGCATTGGGACAATACAGAAAAATGCTGATTATGATATTTATTTTAGGTTCAAGGTGCAAATAATAAAGATTTTTTTTTTTGAAAAAATCATGAGGCTCTTAACAGTCCCAGAACTTGTTAAAAAAATAAGTTTGTCTGTATAGTGTATACTACCTTTTTTGAAGCCGTTAAGAGAATAACCTTGTAAATCGTAATTTTTTGCATTTGAGATGGTTAAATGAGATTACTGCCGATTGCTTTTTAAATTCGATCAACCGTTAAATGTAAATCATGTTTAATCCATCCGAATTGGGTGCAAACAAACACGAATGTGGATTTATTTTTTATCAAAGGCAAAAAATATTTTATTTGGAGAGCTTCTATTTTTTTTGTTTATTTTCATTTCCGAAATTATATTTTATGCAAAAGCGAACATATTGAAAATATTTGCAGTTCGAATAAAGCTTTAAATATTTTTAAATTTCTGTTCGTTTGGTTGAAGTCAGGAAAAAATATGTAGGTACATGAGTGACTCTTTAGAGGCAAATTTTTATCTCTATTTTTATTCAGCCTTTTTTCCATACTTCTCTGATGTCTTAGTAATATCCTTCACAGATGTTACATTTTTTTTTCAATTATTAATTAATCTCATTCTGGACTGATTTTTTAGGCAACCCATACGCAATATGTTTATTGAGATATTAAATTAAATATAAAATACGTTTGATTAAATTAATATCTCGGTGAAGGTCGTTCTTAGCGGGATCTGAGGCTATGTATCGTCTTTTCAAATATCTTGTCAAAGTCGAACATCAATCGCAACTCTATCAAACAATCTCATACTTAACCAACTTCATTCACAAAACAATGTCAAGAATTTATCGATAAGTATCGATCTCCAAAGGTCAGATGCAGATGTACTGACCTTGACCTCTCTGTAAGCTGACACGCTGTGTCTAACCCAGCCTCGGCAGTCTAACCTTGACACTAGACACACAATACTCACAGCTGATAGATCAGAAACAATTATTATTGTTTAATATCGGAAACTGATAATTATATGTCCTTGGTAAATGAATGGAGTTGGGACCTAGGTTAGATTAAGTTTAGATTTTTATTTAGGTACTGCATTTATTTGAAGGTTGCGAGGTTTTTTGAACACCATTTTCTTATCTATACTAATATTATGAAGCTGAAGAGTTTGTTTGTTTGTTTGAACGCGTTAAAGGAACTACTGGTTCAATTTGAAAATTTCTTTCAGTGTTGGATAGCCCATTTATCGAGGAAGGCTATAAGCTACTTTTTATCCGGGTGCACCGAGTAGTTCCCACGGAATGCGGGTGAAACCGCTGGCAGAAGCTAGTTCGAAATTTATATTGAGTAAATTCTTTATTTGGGGTATCAAATTAAAATATGTATTTTTATCTCAGATTCTCTTTGTGTAACTTAAATCTGCAGGTTTCAATACACCTACATGTTTCTAGACATCTTTGTAGCTATCCATTATCCCTACTAATATTATAAATGGGAAAGTTACTCTGTCTGTCTGTCTATCTGTCCGTTACACTTTCACGCCTAAACCAGTGAGCCGATTTTGATGAAATTTGGTACAGAGATAGAATAGACCCTGAGGAACAACATAGGCTATTTTTTATCCGGGCAAGGGAAATAGTTCTGTAAAGGAAGCGGGCGAAGCCGCTGGCAGAAGCTAGTTATGAAATATTTTTCGCATTGGAAAAACCTGCAAAACACAATTGATAAATCATTAAAACAGCTTAACAATAAAATGAAAATAAATAAAAGCTTCTATGGTCATCAGTATCAGCGTCGTTATAATTTGTCCAAAACAAAGATTAATTAACGAGCCTACCCTAATGAGTAAACAATGTCTAATGATCTCGCGTTGCTATGATACCCGGAGGGACTTGATAGTCCGGTCAAATTAGACTAAAAATGTATGGTGAGATTGCATTAATTCGCAACAAGCAGATTTTTGGTACAATTGTTCAAAAGCCCATTATAAACAAAATCTGAAAGTTCCCCATGATTCCCCTGTGTGGAAAAAAAGTTATTCAAGTTCAAATGTCAAGAAAATATGTTTTTCGTGATTTACAGCTAAACGGTAAGTTTTATCATAAAAGTACATCGGATTAAAATTGTAGATCATGAAATTATCTATAAAAATGTACTATATTTTTTTTCCTACTAGCCACCGTTTCGGAGATATAGCGATTCAAAAAGTTGTAACAGATGTAATCGTCGTGAAATGAATGAGTGCGCCACAGTACAGTACAAGGCCGGATTCGTGGGGGTTCGTAACTTTAAATGCCTCATTGGTCTAGTTGTCGCATACCCAACTGCTGTGCACGAGGTCTTGGGTTCGATTCCCGAGTCGGGCCGAAATCGATTTGTGGGTTTTAGAACTTTCACAAAGCAGAAGTTGTAAGTTGTCGATGTGGATACGTATACGTACGATGTGAGTACGCCACGTGTATTAATCTTTAGCGTTGTTACATTATAAACACCTGTTTTCACTATTGCATAGTGCTTCAGACTAAACTTACGGTATTTTATTTATTGTAGCAGGTATAAGACCCTGATCCTAGGATATTGTCTCAAAACTACACGTACGTATTAATGAAGGGACTGGGATTCATTTTACTGGATATTCTTGAGCTGCAAGTTACAATGGCAGACAGAAAAATATGTTTTCCTATACTATATATTATTACGACTCAAGGGCGGATCCAGCTTAATTGTTAATTTTGATAATGTATACTATGATGGCGTCCTAAACGATTGTCGGCAACGGTGGCTGTTCTGATACAAAGAGATCAGCTAGCTGCGCAAGACATAATAGTGCACAAGCATTTGCGCTGACACAGGTGCAATCCCTACTCCCTCACTCTCATAACCGGATGGGACGGCAATCCGACATGATCGGAGAGAGATTAGGCGCAGGACCGACATCCACATCGACCGACATCGACAACTTACAACTTCTGCTTTGTGAAAGTTTCTAAAACCCACAAATCGATTTCGGCCCGACCCGAGAATCGAACCCGAGACCTCGTGCACAGCAGTTGGGTATGCGACAACTAGACCAACGAGGCATTTAAAGTTACGAACCCCCACGAATCCGGCCTTGTACTGTACTGAGGCGCACTCATTCATTTCACGACGATTACATCTGTTACAACTTTTTGAATCGCTATATCTCCGAAACGGTGGCTAGTAGGAAAAAAAATATAGTACATTTTTATAGATAATTTCATGATCTACAATTTTAATCCGATGTACTTTTATGATAAAACTTACCGTTTAGCTGTAAATCGCGAAAAACATATTTTCTTGACATTTGAACTTGAATAACTTTTTTTCCACACAGGGGAATCATGGGGAACTTTCAGATTTTGTTTATAATGGGCTTTTGAACAATTGTACCAAAAATCAGCTTGTTGCGAATTAATGTAGACCGAATGTCTAATTTGACCGGACTATGAGTGATATTAATTGATGCTGCAATACATATGATAGCTATAGGCAGCAAGCAACGTTATGTTATAATGATGTACGTCTGAAATCATTGTATTGCATGTATATTTAACACTAGCCGTTTTCCCGCGGTTTCACTCGCGTCCCGTGGAATTACTGCCCGTATCCGGATAAAATATAGCCTATGTCACTCGTGGATAATGTAGCTTTCGAATGATGAAAGAATTTTTAAAATCGGTCCAGTAGTTTTTGAGCCTATTCATTACAACCAAACAAACAAACAAAGTTTTCCTCTTTATAATGATGTTGAGTATTAGTGTAGATGTTTGGCTATAGTTTTTAGGTATATTTTCTACAATGGAGATCAAAGAAACGTCCGTAGCTTGTTCATATTTTGCGAGCTTGTGCGGCGCATAAGGTTTTTGGCTTACAGCGGGTTCAAGTCGGGTGCGATATTGACCGCATTTTTGTGAGCTAGTTGTCGCGTTTAGGTGTGGAATATGGTCAAAAATGAAATTCCACATAGCTCAACAAATTATTTA
>NWSH02000519.1:3168713-3185085 GCA_002382865.2 Heliothis virescens
CTATATTTCGTCTTAACACTCCACTTACCAAGTCTTAGTATTTTAGAACATATTGCTTAATTTCTTAACTATGGTATATTGCCGATATTGCGTCTGGCAGGATGATGCAACCATCGGAACTGTCTGGCTGCTGAGAAAACATCATAACACAGTGTATCAAATAACATATATAAATTTCAGCTTTTATAAAATGACGAAAGTAGAACTACAAATTATCATAGTTTAGGGGTGTCTGGCAGGGGGTTGCAACCATAGTAAGTGTCTGGCAATGAACAACGTGAATTCTGACATTATCACGAATAAAATATCAAAAAATCAAGTTTTATAAAATAACGAATTTGAGATGGAATTTTGTACACCTTTGTTACCCGTTATCTGCCAAAGCCACCACTACCCAGGTATCATGTTTGGGGACTGTAGGTACCTATACTAGAGGCACGTATGGGAGAAATTTCAGCTTTTATAAAATCACGAAGGTCTGGCAGCCACTGGCTCTTGGGCCATTACTAATTACTTAAAATATATTTTTCTGAAAGCTTATCTTTGGTATTGAATTAGGGTACAGTCATGGTTACTGGTTGATTTAGAATAACAATGAATTAAAATTATCGCATCGTCCATTCATTCTCAGACGAGACACAAATGCATAGTAGGTAAGCTCTAATGATTCCATGAATTTGATTAATTTACATGCATTAATAGGTATTATAAAACTGAAGAATTCATTAGTTGGTCCAGTGTCACGTTGAACGTGCTAATCTAGGAGTTCCTGACTCCTAGTTTTAGTAGTAAGTTAGTCTATTTATTGAGGAAAGCTATAATTATGCTACTTTTCATCCAGTTTTGCTGGGGATTTTGTTCCACCATTTCTTCTTCCCAGCCAAAACACATAGGAAGTGGTGAAGGGCGGGCGTTTTTGGGGCTGTCTTCTGTAAAGTTGACCTTCAAAAAGTGCTGATTTTCGGCCTACTTTGAATAAATGCTTTTTGATTTTGATTTAGTGTGAGAAGTAGTTCCCATGGGTGAAAACTAAAAATAAACTTTAAACTAAAAGTATTAGGCTGGTTTCTAAGCATCTTAACAAAAAAAAAACATAATAACATACATACAATACTTCAATTACCGTCCATAACTAGCATCATATACATGATTTATTTATTCCCGTTTCACATTACTTAAGTTTCCACAGAAAACAAAAGAAAATCTCCAATAAAACAACGCTAACTACATCACAATAGATGAGGAAGTGAATTAATTCGTGTAATAAAGTGAGAAGCTTTTGTATACGTAATTAAGTTAATTTGTATTGAAATGAGCTCGCGATGAGGAACAACAGTAATTAACAGGATTAAGTGTGCTTCTTAGGTAAACTATACTTTGTATATAATGTACTTTGTGGTATATGGAATACTAGCTTCTGCCAGCGACTTCGTACGCGGATCATGTCGCTTATATAGGCGATAACGGGATCGTAAAAATTAGCCTGTCATAACAAATACTTCTAAAAAATATGATTTCCATACAAACTATCTACCCCTGTTTTACATCCCTAAGGGTAGATTTTCGTAAAATATTTTCTTAGATCATGTTAATACCCTTTAATAAACCTATGTGCTAAACATATCTCTTACTTCAATAACATAGGACTTGCATACAAACTAACTCCCAACCCCCATTTTACACCCTAAGGGGTGGAATTTCTAAAAATGATTCGTCATTTTTTACGTGAACACGTGTTTACTTATTTATTTTAAGGAATAACATCAGTAAGTTTCATGTCGAAATTCGTAAGTAATTTTCATTCGCCATACAAAGTTTCAACCCCTATTTCAACCCCTTAGGAGAGGAATATCAAAAAATGACGAAACACGTGTTCACTTATTTATTTTAAGGAGTAATTTCACGAAGTTTCATGTCGAAATTCGTAAGTAATTTTCAATCGCCATACAAAGTTTCAACCCCTATTTCAACCCCTTAGGGGTGGAATATCAAAAAATGACGAAACACGTGTTCACTAATTTATTTTAAGGAGAAACTTCACGAAGTTTCATATCGAAATTCGTAAGTAATTTTCAGTCGCCATACAAATTTCAACCCCTATTTCAACCCCTTAGGAGACGAATTTTGAAAAATCCTTTCTTATCTCGCGTGAAGGTCTTAATATGAACCTTTGTGCAAAATTTCAGCTTTATAGGTTCACAGGTTTGGGCCCTGCGTTGATTAGTTCACCATAAAAATTGACAACCCCATTTTAACCTTCAACCCCATTTTAACCCTTTAAAGGACGTATTTCGAAAAATTGTGAAACACGTGTTTATTTATTTATTTCAAGGAGTAAGTTCACGAAGTTTCATGTCGAAATTCGTAATGAATATCCATTCCCCATACAAAGTTTCAACCCCTATTTCAACCCCTTAGGACGTGAATTTAAAAAAATCCTTTCTTATCCCCGGTGAAAGTCTTAAGATGAACCTCTGTGAAAAATTTCAGCTTTATAGGTTCACGGGTTTGGGCCCTGCGATGATGAGTCAGTGAATCAGTCAGGACTTTGAGTTTTATATATAGAGAAGAAGAAGATTAAGACTTTGCTGACCGTCAGTCTGTCCAACAGTTAAAATTCGTATTGAGAACTAAAATAAAATATTTTTGGTTGCTCCCGTGGGTACAGACGACAGCACATCAAGATACCACAATCTGTCAAATTTCTGCAATCGATTTTCAACCTTATCACAATGGAGGTAGGTTAATGTTTGACTGGTAAAATTTGACAGATTCGTTATCGTTGACCTGTTGTCGTCTGTACAACAAATGTGTTTTCTTAATAGATACTGATATAATGGTATGGGACCCTTCGTATGCGAGTCTGGCTCACACTTGGCCGATTTTTTTAATGTGATGATAAATTATTTCGGGGGATATTTCGAGAAAAACACAGGTTAAAACACGAACAAAATAGCTTGTCGTACATTTGATCTTAACTCATAAACTTATATAAGCTTAAGTTGACATTACCACGTGCATTAACGATATCAAAGAAGCCTATAAAATATATTCTACAGATCAGAAGCTGTAAGCAGTTAAGTAACATTTAATTAGTAAACCTAACTTACCTATGTTTGCAGTTAATTTACTTACATCAAAGCACTTGAAGGGTTTTGAATATTATGCAAATTGGAAATAGGACTTGCCTTCAGTTTCACCCGTCTGTCGTTTGATCTTGTTGTTTTCCCCGGTTTCACCCGCGTCCCGAGAGTACTAAGTCACGCACCCGAATAAAAAAGTAGCCTATAGCCTTCTTTGATATATTGGTTGTCGTTGCCTCTCAAGTATGAGTGTGTAGTAGGGCTTTCAAATACCGGATATTTTCAATACCGGTATTAATACCGGTATTGGAAGTCAATACCGTGATCACGGTATTAATACCGGTATTGAGTACAAGTTCAATTAAGACATTAATAAAACCATTAAAATACGTTTTCTAGTTTCAAATCGATCTTTATCTTTACCGTCCTTATTTCTTAAAAATACCTTTTTTTATCGAAGTGAAATCATCATAATGACCCCTCCCGTTGTGGGTGACAGCGTGTTAGACTTTTACTCATTAAAATCCACCGTGTTCCTTCGAGGGCCTTTTGTGTGCCAGGGCCGCGGTAACTCTTTCGAACAACCCGCAGCCCCGACATTCTCTGGCTCTAGTGGGCCCCGCAGGGGTTTGCTGACACTCTCTGAGGAGTGCGTGGAACAAACGCACGCCGCCGATACGGGCCTGTCGTCTCTCAGGAGACGGAAGGACGATGATCCACTCGAAACTCACCACTCACAGACCCACACCTACGGTGGCCGGGAGTCGTCTCTCGACACTCGGCGCCTGTGATGTCTACCAGGTCCACCGTGACGGCTGGGATGGCCGGTGCGGTCACAGCCGCTCCGCCGCCTCCTTCTCTAACATAACTGCCTCGCAGAAGGAGGAGACGGCATCCCATTCCCTCTCACCCCGCACCATGGCTTGAACCAGGGCTGGGCGCAAGAGGTCGCCGTCACCCATTGCTGCTACAAGGACACGGCGGTGGCCTTCCCAGGCAGATCCCATGGTGGCAGCCAAGCAAGAATACCAAGAAGCGAAGATGCTTGTTAAGCATTCGAGATTTTGGCCACTTAAATAATGTGCCAAGCATTCCTCTTATTAGAAAATAAAAGTTTGAAGAGACCGGCACAACGGTGGAAAAACCAAAATCCGGCTAAGGGCATCGACAATGGTAGAAAACGTGGAGAGTGTTAACCAGTCTATTGGTCATGACCCAAACCTTTGAATTTGGAAGAGCGCAAGTGCTTTACATGTGCATAGTTTGTCATTACACCGCATTTTGCTTGGAGACCTAAAGCTGCAGCCCTACAGAATTTTATTGGTGTAAGAATTAAAGACCCATGATGCCCGTCCCGACCCAAGAAGTTTGACTTTGTAAATCAGGCGTTTGAGCGTTTTCAACGTTCACTAACATCTTGTTTTCGGATTAAGCTAATTTTCAGCTCAGAGGCCACGTAAATAAATATCCATCACGAAGTGGCGGTCATCACTGAATCCACCTGCAGAGCCGTCATGAGTAATTTTACTACTACTAAATAAGTGTAGCGAATGCGAGGGTCTACATTTGGACAATATTATTTTAAATAAATAAATTCACATCTAATATTTGTAATACCGGTATATCACGGTATTGGGCCGTCAATACCGGTACTGAAAAAGCACCATATTATATCCGTGATCACGGTATTACGGGATCCCGGAATACCGGTATTGAAAGCCCTAGTGTGTAGGTTCGATTCCAGGTCAGGCAGAGTACCCATACAACTTTTGTAAGTTTGTTTGTACTTTCCAAGTATATATTAGATACGAAAGACTGAATAAAAAAGGTGAAGAAAAACATCTCGAGTAAACCCGGACTACAAAGTTTAACATCACCGACCCGCGTTGAGCAAGCGTGGTGATTATTGCTCAGTTCTTCTCTGGGTGAGAGGAGGCCTGTGCCTAGCAGAGGGATGATAAATAGGCTCATGATGATATACTGGTATTGCCAAGTTCCAACTGTAAGAAAGTAGATTAACCCAACGAGGATCTATCCTATATCCAGATCTATTCATTTCATTTGGTTCAGTTGCTGCATACCTAATGATAAACAAACTTTAACACTAGCATTGGTATATTGATTAGTAAGTAAGTGAAATGTAACCTGATTAATTTATCTTAATTGGTAACCGCTTATTTCATTTCCGTAAATTACTAAAAATATAAATATGTATGCAAATATGTTTAAAATTCACAAAATAAAATTGTTGATTGAGATTTATTTCAAAATGGAAATCCGGCTCAACGAAATTGATTGAAGATAATAATCCTTTGCTTTAAATTAAAAAAAAAGTATAATTTGTATATTAATCCGGACATTTTTAATTAAAATAAAGCTTACGATATTTATATCATTTTCATGACTACCGCCTTTTGAATTTCACAGAATTAATATAATCCCAGCTATCCCTACTATACAATATTATAAATGCGAAAGTAACTCTGTCTGTCTGTTACGCTTTCACACCTAAACCAGTGAGCCGATTTTGAAGAAATTAGGAATAACATAGGCTACTTTTTATCCAGGTAAGGGAAATAGTTCCCTCGGGAAGCGGGCGAAGCCGCTGGCAGAAGCTAGTAAATTATACTTTCTACACTCATCATTTGCCATTTTCCTAGCCTTTTCCCAACTATATTAGCGTCGGCTTCCAGTCTAACCTGATGCAGCTGAAAACGCGACAGCCCACTAATTTATCGTGCCTTCCGAAACACGGAGGAACCCGTCATGACAAGATGGACACCGCTCCACGGACTGACAGCGCCAAGCGTTGCTCAACCTTTTGATAGATCGATCTTTCTAGACTAAGCACATGAAATTAATGTCTGAGGCACGTGAACATAGGCTAAATAAATGAAATGTCTACGTGTATAATTTCTATTCAGAGACTAAAAAACTAGAAAGTGCTTTTACTCGAGTCTCTAGAATAAGTAGAAAACTACATTCATACAATTCATTACTTGTTATATTATTTTATAGTGTCTTATTAATTTGAGTGACTGCTGAAATAAGATTTTTTTTGATGCTCATTAAGATAAAAAACATTAGCGAAAAAAAATGTAAGTGGAGAAAGAAATTAAATTAACTAAGATTATATTTTATTTTCAAGTTACAACTAATAATAAGAATATGTGCAAGCAGCTAGGTAATTTTTTTTTTTGTAGTTAGGTTTAAAATAATAAAATGCAAAAATGCCACAGGCAAACACGTTAATAGTTTGAGAAGGATTTAAATAAAAAAAAAAGATTTTATCTATGTTATACTAATTTTGCATTTTTGTTTTATTTCTGTCATTTGATACAAATCTTATTAAGGAAAATCTATGTTAATGAGCAATAATTTAAAATTTATTGGTATTTAAGATGAGCGTTTTACAGTTTTCCTTATTATTTGACATTATTAGGTACTTTCTATCAAGTTTCTAGTCTAAAATTTTAAGGCTAAAAACCCGTTAGCAATACGTAAAAGTAGGTGCATATGATGCAGCGTGTATTGTATGCATTTCCATTATGCACGCGGTCTACATTCCACACTGATTGTTCTAAATCTGTCATTTAACCAATATAATAGGCCTTCGCACAATGTGCAACCTTTTACACCATAAATTGTGATTACACTTATAAACGGCGCTAAACTACACAAAATCACCCATTCATCACACAATAACAATAAAAAGCTATGTTACGTCACACGGATCGGTTCACATTGTCGTAACTTTGTCGCACATGCGACTTGCAGCGTTCGCACGCGATCGCGCGTTGCGTCAGACGATGCCTCCGACCTCCACAAAAAATGACGCGACTGGCGCAAGATACAGGTGAAAGCATACAATTAGTGCGTGTTACGCAAGATCGCGACTAGTCGTCCGAATTTGGCGAGTTGTCGCGGAGTATGCGGCCGCTCTTATTCCGAGAAAATGCTTAGATGCGGTTTGATTGGTCACTTAGTTTTACGTACTTGCATTAGTGGGTTAGGCTGCCGGTATTTTCCACTAAGCTTGGTTTTAACTCGAAAAGGAATTGGAATGTTTGCGAATTTGAGCGGCGGATGATATGCAATTTACGTAAACGCTGCATCTGCATTGCATCCTATAACTCCCAAAAACGTCTTACTAGCACGAAAACGGAATATCCTATTAGCATACTGAAATCTTGCATAAGAAGCTTCCTATGCTTTACCAACCAAATTCCGGTACCTGGTAGGTATACCTAGTACTTACCTATAAATATACATATGTGTGCACATACACACTACTTATATCAACATACATTCAATTCTGTTTATAAATTTCTTTAGCCCTATAGAAAGGTAGTACGTGACAATGGAGCAAAAACAAATAGAATCATCGAGAGTGTCTAGGTATAAACCTGGATTTCTGGAAATGGTCACCCATCTATAATTAGACTGGAGAAAGCACTGTTCTCACAAGTATATTAATAATGCTTTCAATTGTTACCTTGTCTGATAGACATAAACAGAAAATATTACAGGGTCAATGACCTGATAGTACATCTGAGCTGGCAATTTTTCAAGTTAAAGCTTTGTTAAGTTTCCTTTAGCTTTTAAGCTGTTTCTCCCTGTATTTGTTGTATTGGTGCATATTATTATCTATTCGTATATTTAGCTCATTATCATACATTCTTGTCTAGGTTATACGCTCGGCCTTTAATCTAGACAAACTGGTTTAGAAATCAGGTACAATTGTATTTGTGTAGAGATATTTTGTTGCTATGTTTTTCTCGATGAAAAACTAAATATATACATTACTAGCTTCTGCCAGCCGTTTCACCCGCTTCCCGTGGGAACTACTCAGCGCACCCGGATAAAAAGTAGCCTATAGCCTTCCTCGATAATTGGGCAATGAAATATTTTTTCAAATCGGACCAGTAGTTCCTGAGATTAGCGCATTCAAACAAACAAACAAACTCTTCAGCTTTATAATATTAGTATAGATATAAGTAGAGTAAAAAATCGGGAAGCAAATTCTACTTATAAAATAAATTCTAAAGTGAAGAATACACCATTTGACATGATCATCGCCATCCCAGCAGTACGCTTCCCCATTGACTTCAAATATGGCTGTCCTGCGACCATCATTGTCGAGACATTCATTAATCTAAGACAGGGGTTACACGATCAGTTTGGCGTCAGTCCAGTAGATCAGTCTGATCAGAATGATGGGAGAATGATCGTGTAACCGGTTGATTGACGGACTGATGGTCCAAAATGTACCTACCGTGTTTTTTGTCCGTCAGTATTTCGTCAGTCTGAGACTGATGCCAGAATGACGCCAGACTGATCGTGCTACCCCTATCTAACGGTGAGTGCTACCTAACTCCTGATCTTTAGCTGTACACACTCAGCGTCCCAATAACAGAAGACAGCAGGTCAACGTCTCTGTCTAATTTTACCAATCGAGCATCAACCTTCCACTATTGTGATGAAGTTGAAAATGTATTGAAACAAATATTACAGATTTGCTGGCGTTGATGTGCTGGCGTCCGTAAGTATAGCCGGTAGAGGCAACGTAAAAGTTTGTGCGATTTTAAGATAATCTTTACATAACACTATTTATTAAGATCAGTAGAATAAAATCAATAATGGTAGTAAACCATTCAGATTAACCTTTCAAGATTCAGAGTATTAATTTAAATTACAACGATAGATTAGTTTAAGATTTTAATTAAACCTCGTTTAGGATTAGTTTCAGTAGATTAAGGCAAAAGGTTCTTCTAAAATATTCAGGAGTATGAGAATGTTTGCCCTTTAAACCTTGTTTGGTATTCTTTTCTTTTTCATTCTTACTGCAACTTGATTGGAATTTAATGGTCTCTTTAATATTGCGCGATAGTACTCTAAGAAACTGCAGCTTTTTACTTTGAAGTCAATTATTTTATAATTGGTCTTGTATCTACAGAGACTACCCCATCCCACACAATTCAAATAATATTAAAAAGCTTGTTTGTACGTGGTAATCTCAGGAACTATGTCGGATTTGTAAAAAATATTTCGACGATAGATAGCCCAAAAAAGAAGCCGACCCCAAAATAGTTGGGAAAAGGCTAGGCAGATGATGATGAGATAGCCCAAAAAAGACATAAAGCCTACTTAATTTACGTTTATTCGGGTGCGTAAAGTTGTCCGCACTGGACGAGCGAAATTGTCGAAGGAAACTAGTTCTGTTTATCATACTGGCCCTTTTCCGCAGTTTCACTCGTGTCCCGTGGGGAATACTGCCCGTACCCGGATAAAATATAGCCTGTAGCACTCACAAATAATGTAGCTTTATACCAGTGAAACAAGTAAAAAAATTGGTTCATTACTTCCAGAGATTACCCCCTACAAACAAATTTACAATCAATTTTACCTCTTTATTTATAATAATAGTATAGATACGTGCTCTTATACAATTTTTTATTTGGCGTCTCCTCTCTCTGAAGTCATCTCAAAATCAGTATTCTTTCCAGACATATTGTCTTCATTATCCATACTGACTTATATTTCTTTAGGTAATTAGTTAAGATTTAGATTCATATATTTAAATAAATAAAGATTTTATTTTTTCGAACTTCATCAGACAAATCACTGATCCTTGTAATAATATTTTGTAATTATTCGCTTCAAATAGTTTAATTTAAACGTAAAATGATTATACCCTTCAGAGCAAATATTCAATATTCATAATGCATAATCCAATACATTTATGAAGCTTGATTGACGTATAAATTGATTGAGAGCAGGAATAAATTAGTGAAAATTAATAGATTTGATATATTTTGGATAGTTGTTTAAAGCCTTCTAAATGATTTTAAATTATGTGTGTTTTTTGTGTTAATTGCAGCAGATGGATCGTTTGATGGTAAGCGATTATAGTGCGTCCTATGTGAGCGATCTCGTGCGACGCGAACAACAAACAGTCGATTTCTTTTGACGTGGCTTAGATAACAAGGCGCGATACGGTGCCGCGCAGCGCACATCTTATCGGATCGCTTCACATCGCGTTCGTATTGATTCACCTACGCAGGACGCAACCTTATTGCTCCCCATGGTCACATCGCGTTCGCGTTGTTTCACCCATGGAGAACTCACCCTTATAGCTCCCTATAGACAGTGGACACCCGCAATACGCAAAATAGTCACAAGTGCGTCGCAGCCTTATAATAATTAAGTTTCTTTAAACCTTGGACCTTTTATGATGCTCAGAGCCAGTTTTGGTTCATAAAATTAATAAAATCCTGCATAAAATTAAACTGAAGTTCTCGTAGTGATGCGATTAAGTCGACATTTTTGGTACAAAGAATATTATAGGTATATTCGTTGTCTCTTTGACTGTAGAAACAATTTTATACAACGCAGTCGTGTCCTGTATATGACATGAATATTTATGCTATTTTTTAAATATGTTCGAAAGAAAAGTTAAAGTCTTATTAATTTTTCTTGTAAAAATATTTTTGTAACAAAGAAAATAAGTTTGTCTTCAAAGTGAAGTGCCGTCTCAGTTTATCGATAAAACAACTCGATATTTTCCACAACACTGAGACTTTGTGAAGGAAATTTCGCGGCTGGCTCAAAGGTGCCTTTGTGCCAAGCCTTGGCAGCTTGTCCATGCAATAATCTGAAGAGGACTCTCAATGTAATGTTATTTTAAACTTGACTCCTCTATTTTTAACTCGGTCTTTGTGTTCAACGTGATCAGACTTAAGTGTTTGTAAGATGCTTGCAGATATTGTGTTGATACTGTGCAAATTGTTGGTGAAATCGATCTCAGGTTTTCGTCGTAATATTTCGTAATATCGTATCGTAGTATCGTAATATTTTTAACTCGAATTAGAATATCAGCTAATTAGTTAATATAGTAATTGTAAAGAAAAACCTACTTTTTTGTCAACCAACAACCTCAATAATTTCAATTTCTTATCCAAAAGTATAAAGGCGGTATTCGCATACAAATGAAAATAGTAGTTATTAATTTTTCTGCTTGCGCCGTGGCACGCAGACGGGTAGGTACAGTCGACCACATACGTCACCTGAATTATGTAGTGGAGTGTAACGGAATATGTTTTGTAAAATTCATATTCACTGTTTTAACAACACTTGGGTTCATACAGAAGATAAGTATACGATGTCTAGAAGTATAAATATTATTTGAAGAATATTAATATTTGAATATCAAATCCATACTAATATTATAAAGCTGAAAATTTTGTTTGTTTGAACGCGCTAATTTCAGAAACTACTGGTCCGATTTGAAAAATTATTTCAATGTTAGATAGCCCATTTATTGAGGAAGGCTATAGGCTTTTTATCCGAGTGCGCCGATTAGTTCCCACGGAACGCGAGTGAAACCGCTGGCAGAATCTAGTATGAAATAACACGAAAGTCGATCATCATTTCAAACTATTTGCGCGTTGAAAGCAGGCAGAATTTATCAGTACCGATCAGTTTTTTCTTAATCCGATATTTTTTTACAGTAATTAGTCACAATACATAACAAATTCAACGACTTTACTTTATATTTAATTAAATTAAGTAAAACTTTTCGTATTTTACTGCTACTAAGTTATTTCTTCCCGACTGTACCTGCATGCAGTGACAATGACTGTGTGCATGTGTGAGTTAATGTACGAATATCTTCGCGTTACGTTGTCTAAATAATGTATGGAGAAACGTAGGAAACATTTGATCGAATTATTTCACGGTTGGCGTCAAGACAGTCTCCACGCTACTAACAAAGAGTTTTAATACTTTAAATTCAAGACTTGTGGTGTGATGTCGTTTGGTTTATGGTGATAGTGCCGTTATGGGGCGAACGGGTGTAGTATAAATTTGGTGAGCGTAGGAATTTTTGATGGAATATTTCGCAAGCTTAGTAGATTTAGCTATGTTAAAAATTATGAAATGAAGAATTATTTTTGTAAAGTTTTATATTATCTGCGATGAACTATGAGGAAAACTTTTGCTAAATATGTACCTATGTAGGTACTAAATATACTTACCTAACTCAAACGAATTCTTAAGTTTTTGTTACCAATGATTAGGTTGCCAACGTAATTATCAAATGCAAAATCATGAGTCAAACAATGCGATGAGAACAAAACTCTTATAATTTCAATTATTGTCACAATAACAGCAAAAGGTCTTTGAAAACCAATTTATTATAACAATGCCTAAAATACTTATGACAAAAGCTAACCAAAATCAACATTTCTCCATCATCGATCGCTAATCTTAGATCATTATTGCGATCACGATTAAAATCCGTTCATTCAACGGCTTACATAATAAGGTAACGAGCACACTGACCGACTTGCGACTTTATTACCACCATCGATATTCACGCACCATCGACCGTTTTATAAGACAATGGACAAACTACCCGTGACAAAAACGGCAATGGTCATCGATTTGTAAATTAAATACGTGTTATGTAATTGTTACGAGGTATTGGTAATATTATGTGTTGTTTAGAATTTGAAAACTAACCAACCTTGGTAGGCCAGTTTGGGTTTTTGCTAAAGATTTTAGAATTCTGTGTTTTTACATGAGAAAACGGTGAGTGATTTCTCTTTTTTTAACGATTTATGTAATTTTAAATTTGTTATAAATAAAAGATAATTATGAATAATTTTATGCGCATATTATTATAATTTGCTATGCAAAATCGATAATATATTCTGACGCGAATATTTTGTTGATAAGTAGAATTAAAAAAGAGACTAACCACACACAAAGCTGTACGGTAACTTCTTTTTGGTAGCTTTCAAAGATTTTTAACTTCAAAATATCAAATTTAGTATTTGCAATCATTAGGCTAAAAACTTCGTAGATACGAAAAATAAGTATAAAATTTTAAATAAAAAAAAAAAATAGTAAAAGTCCTGGTCAGTTTGAACATGCTATGCCACAAATACGAAACTATAAACCCTTTGAATTTTATCCAAAACTAGCTTCTACCAGCGGTTTCACCCGCGTCCTTTGGAACTACTCGGCGCACCCGGATAAAAAGTAGCCTGTAGCCTTCCTTGATAAATAGGCTATCTAACACTGAAATAATTTTTCAAATCGGACCAGTAGTTCTTGAGATTAGCGCGTTCAAACAAACAAACTCTTCAGCTTCATAATATTAGTACCTAAGTATAGATAAAATAAACACGTAAAACAAACGTGGAAAACAATTGCTGCAATATTTACCTATTGCATAACTTTTAATGCCAAATTATAACGGATATTAGAAGTAATTGCATTCTTACACAATAAAAACAGCAATTTACGTGCATAACACATTTGTATGTATGTTCATATATTTATATATTATGTACATACAATCGTTTTTATTTGTGTTCGTAATCAAATTATCACATTTATGACTCGTTACGGCCATTTGTACGATGTTTTTTAGACTTTCGCTTGTTTTTATTGCTGTGGTATTAATTAATGTTAGTTTTGAGACTTATTAAGAAGAATTAATTAGATATTGATCTTGATAATTATGTAGTGCAGGAGGAAATGTAATAAGTTTTTAATACAAATTAGGTTCACTGTTACACTAGCGCAAAACTTTTATGAAAGTCGAACAATTCGATGCCATGCAATCACAAAAGGGCATAGGTGAACCAGAATTCTGTACTTAAATTTAAGTTACTTAGTAGAAGGACAGTACAAGCTAGATATATCTGTACTAATATTATAAAGCTGAAGAGTTTGTTTGTTTGAACGTGCTAATCTCAGGAACTACTGGTGAGATTTGAAAAATTCTTTCAGTGTTAGATAGCCGATGTATAAGTAGAGGAAGGCTATAGGCTACTTTCTATCCAAGTGCGCGGAGTAGTTTCCACAGGACCCGGGTGAAACCGCTGGCAGAAGCTAGTATATAATNAGATTTGAAAAATTCTTTCAGTGTTAGATAGCCGATGTATAAGTAGAGGAAGGCTATAGGCTACTTTCTATCCAAGTGCGCGGAGTAGTTTCCACAGGACCCGGGTGAAACCGCTGGCAGAAGCTAGTATATAATAAAAATACATAGTCACCTCAGAGAAAAAGTTGAAAAATATCTTGTTTAATCGACCAAAACAACACGAAGCAAAAATCTTCACTTTTATTAAATTGAGCGTAAAAAGAATACAAACTTGTTTGGCCATCTTTTTATGAAAATAAAGTCCTCTTTAAAAACTTGTTTTAAAAATGGAAATGCATTATTAATATACTACTCAAGAAAATCCGGGGTCAACGACCGCACCATTCCTTCACCTTTGATTTTATCAACGTTGAGGCAGCATCTTCATAAAAGATTAGTTGCTCCCGCGGTTTCGTCCGCGTCCCGTGGGAACTACTTCTCGTACCCGGAAAAAATTAGTGAAAGATTTTTCAAATTGGTTTCAGTATTTTAGGAGTTAGAGTGCTGAGATGCTAATTTTGAACGTCTTCGGCAGTCATTACGGGTAGTCAGAATCTAGAAAGTCTGACAGTCACTCATGCCAATAAATAAAAGCAAGATTGGACCAATATCAGCCTAATAAACATTTGACATTGCTATCTTAAATTTTCACTACATTTTTATCTTTAGAATCACATTTTTATCTTTATTGTTTTTACAGTTGTCAACAACTTAAGTAAGGGTGCGTCCTTCGCGGGAGAAACAATGCGAATACAAATGCGAAGCGATCTGAAGAGAATTGAAGAATATACCGGCGCAGTGACGCGTAAGCCACTTCAAAGGAAATCGACTGTTTGCTGTTTAAGGCTTCTACTCAACAGGAGATGTGCTATGCGGCTATGTTACGAAAATGTAATAGCTTAGTTAACACCGATTCAAGTGATGCTAAGCTACGAGTAAGATGTAAGAGGAAGATGCGCAACTCGAGCTACGCAATGTTCGCTGACCAGCATGTATCCAGAGCACGCCTCCAAAGCATATTCCATATAAAAAATAAACCCTAGTGGAATCTGTTTCCACCAGTGCTAAGCTATGTGCACCAATGAATATGATTGTGTGGATATGAAACGCATCCATAGCAACGTATCATAGCACATCTCCGGTACAAAAGGATCTTTAGCATCGCGCTGCGCCGCTTTGCGTTCGCATCCAGATCGCTCACATAGGACGCACGTAAGCGATGAGACTATGACCTTGCAATAACAAAGATCGTTCACAAACGTCTAGATTTTATACAAAAACTAAAATTGATTAAAATTGTGTAACTAAACTTGTTTGTAAAACATTTTCTAAGGATGAATTTCTAACTGCAAAGAAAAATAATGATGGATCTTTTAAATAATATTAAAGCTTGTCTAAGCTCTACGAAGTGGTTAGTTTAATTTCATCTTTTTTGCTATTAAAATACACTTTCTGAGAATTATTTTTGCTCTGTAGTTTTAATATGATATCCCTTTTTCTTGAAAGTTTGTGTACTAAGTCTGTTTAAGTAGAATGGACCAATTTTTGCATCTGTTCATAGAACAGTGAGACAATTTTCAACGATTCATTTAGATTAAAATATTGTTTCATGGTATACTTTTGGGCTAGACTACTAGTACTTATAGTAGCGTACGATTACCACAGTCGAGACGGTCTGAAGTATCGTATTCGTATAATAATGTAAAAATACTGATATTTATGGAATGGAAAGCTTTTCAAATCGGCTCATATGATCCATGGAGCATTTTTTAGTACGCAGTTGACACGTCAAGTAAAGTAAATTCTAAGATATTCTAGAACATGCGACACACGTGATTAAGTGTGTTTCCCTTAGGCGATTGCGTTTAAGTCAATTACTTAACGCACTGGACTTTGCTAAATATTGCCGGGTGAATGGTCAGTTACCTCATACATACATACGCTCAGAATATGCAGGTCGAAGATATTTTCAACAGGTACTCTCATGTCTTGACATACATTCATCATCCACGTCAGAGACCGTCAGACGGATTTGAGAAAACCCTGACACTAGAGCTTAGGTGATAGGAGACCTGCAGCTCACTCGATAAGAAGAATGCTTTGTTGGGTGGTTGGCAGTAAGAATTATGTTTTTAGATGTCAGGCTAGATTGTTACGTAATAGACAAATAATCCTAGCTGCTGGGAACATAAGGTTATCATAGCTTCAAAATTTCGTCACCTGTCATGTCTATGTATCTATTGGAAATAGTGCCAGTGTAAATTAGGCTGAAAACCATCGATATACACATAATATTTTATTTTATTTTATTTTATTTTAACATTTTCGGAAAACTTACAGCTAGAAGAAACAATAG
>NWSH02000519.1:3185185-3219272 GCA_002382865.2 Heliothis virescens
CGCGGTCGCGGCTTTAAGCAGTCGGTCTCAACTGCTTGAAGCAGTCCGTGTACGGCGGCTCTAGTCTCTGTTCCGTTTTTCTACTCATGTGCTATCAACGCACAACCCAAACCACTGGAGGGATCGGCCTGAAATTTGGCATGCAGGTAGATGTTATGACGTAAGTATCTGTCAAGAAAGGATTTCCCGAAATTCCCACGGGAATTTGTTTCTATTAAGATCACAGAAATATTAATAACAGGAGAAGTGGTAAGTGGGCGTGTCGCTGTCTCCTCGAACAGGCGATCGTACCGCAAATAATTCGTAAAGGCTGTCTCCGCGAACTAGTCTGCACTGTTTTGCTATAAATACATTGCTCCTTCACAACTACGCAAGTTTGTCACTCAGTGATCAGACAAGCAATGTATCTATTGCTTTTACTAAACCGCGCGTGTAGTAGTTGCCGTGTGGTAGGGGAAACTGGAGACACAGGTATCCGATACATTTTCGTCTACAGGGCATATCTCCTTCTTTAAAATATCTATGATTAAGATATTTTGTTGGTCGTAGTTAAAAACACATTACAATAAGATAGGGAACGGCATATCTTCCTCCCATCATCTGCTTAGCCTTTTCCCAACTATGTTGGGATTGGCTTCAAGTCTAACCAGATACAGCTTAGAGATAAAGTAAAATAAATGTAGGTAGGTAAAATTTTTATATCATTTTCGCATCTTCAAGCTGTTCTTATACACATATACATATAAAAACTAAAAATAGATGAATGCTTCAAGAGGAATGTATGTGGTTGTGTGTTAACCTTATATAATGCACTCAGATTACTTTTATTTGAATACTAAAATAGAAACCAGTTCCGAACACGTCAAAAACCTCTAATTAGTTTCTAGGATCAACATGATAATATGATTGATGTACGAACGACAGCAGGTCACGGTACCCGAATATGGCAAACGTTACCAATCGAACATTAACCTTCCACTATTGTGGTAAGGTTGAAAATCTATTGCAGAAATTTGACAGATTGCGGTAACTTGATGTGCTGTCGTCTGTACCTAATCATTCATTTCATCGGAGATATTGTTTTGTTCAGACTATAACATGTTGAACTTCATTTCGGAACTAGCTGTTTCCCACGGTTCCATGTCATAATGGAACTACTTCCCACACTGAGCTAAAAGGTATCCTTTCTGAGGCTCTAGACTGTCTGTGAAATTTCATTAAGAATCTGGTCAGGAATTTTGACTTCAAAGCGCGAAGGCCAGTTACTTTCCCATTTATGATACAGGACGCGAGTAAAGCCGCGGGCAACAGCTTGTGTTTACTCTAAAGTATAAACTACAATGTAGGTACATAATATTATATTACCAGACACTCCACTCTATCCATTAGATAGATAAGAAAACTTACGTTAGCGTTATGGAATAATCCATAAAGTGCATTTCTTCCTTCAAGATATTATGCAGGTAGGTTTATACTTTAGACTTCACAGTTTAAGTTAAAATTCTTTCAAAATAAAATCATATTGTGTTATGGAAAAAGTTATGTTAACTATACTGAGTGTGATCACAAAATCTATAAAAGATGACATTTTTTAGTAAACCTTTACGAATTTTATTTTCACAAAGAAAATAATTATGTAGGTCTGTGATAATTGACTCCTTGCGAAATTATACGTAGGTATCTACAGATCTTCTTGAGAAGCGTTGAACTTGGCTACCTACTATTGATTTATAGTTCTTGGACGACAAATGGTTAACTTCGGAAATGAAAAGAATCTGTAAAATTTTACCAATCGAACCTTTTACTATTGCAATAAGGTTGAATATCTACTGAAGAAATCTGACAAATTGAGGTAGGTTTATGTGCTGGCGTCAGTACCTCAGGAACGTACGTAACTTGTGCAAAAATACCAGTAAATTCACACAGTCGTAATTCGCAACGCATTAGATAACATTACGTGTTAAACGTAAGAGTAATAAGGAAATCCAGTGTTTGTCAAACTTCCCCTCATCTGCTGTTCATACAGAACTATTGCACTTTCACTCAGTATGAGCTAAGACTACTAGCCATGACATAACGTCTTACTAACACGACCTTTTTGTACTCATATGAGTACATTAGTTTCTGTCAGAGGTTTTACTTCACGCAATCAGATAAAAAAAATTGCCTGTAGCCTCCTCAATAAATGGGCTATCTAACAGCACCGAGAGAATGTTTAAAATCAGAGATAAGTTCAAGCTAACAAACAAACTCTTCAGCTTTTTATATCAATTTACATTCGAAATTGAGTAGGTACCCACACGTAAAGAAAAAATACGAAACCAAATATATAAATAATAAATATTGCTTTTATAAGTAGTTTTTTCTCTCGTACCACTCGTTAACATCGTAAAATCTGTTCTGAAATGAATGCAACTTTTTGCCTATTTTTAATATCTGTTACAGTGATTAAATTGCATCGATTTAAATTACAGCAAAAAACGCTAGACTTTATACCTATGTATGGATCCAATTTTATTATTTGTGTTTACACATCTCAGTGCAAAATACTTGGTCAGAAACCGGACTTACTTCTAGCGAGTTCTACAAAAGGAAAAATAAGCAAAAAATACAAATAAACTTTACATTATTGTCTGAACTTATTTTTAGATCGATCCTTAATTAACGGACTTAATTTAACTTTACTCGAAGCATTCCAATAAAACGTTCCAAATTCAAATAAAAAAGAAATAGGAAAAGCCAACAAAAAGAAAAATAAAATCCAAACTTACGCGTAAAAAGATCCGTCACCGTTGACAACACACACTTAAGAAAAAAGTTCGAATTATAAAAAACAACTGTTCAAAGATGGCGTCTTTAGTGGCGCGTTCGCGAGGTACAACTGCGGAATCGTCGCCTGCGCAGGTGAATGTGCACGTCACTCCACCACTCTTGTTTCGCGTACTATTAACCATATTAAGATGCACCTTCCCTTCTCTCTTCCCTTATGTCATAAAGGCCTTCTGAAATTGCCAGGATTATACCACTTGTCATGTATGTGCGTTGAACTTTGCTTATTTGAATGGACGATTGTTCTTGGTAGGTATGTGTCTCCCATTTTTATTAGGGAGCATTGTGTCGACTTGTAAGTTTTGTCGTATGCCCGTAAGTTTGTACGTTTTTTTAAATATTTAAGCTTAACTTGAGCCTGGAAAAGTCTATAGTTTATTTTATTGATGAGTCTGAATTCATTTGATATTTTAACAATAACGTTAGTAGTGTAAATTAGATTCATAAAACAATTTATAAATAGCATGCTTAAGTTTTGTATGAAAAAGAAAGGAATGTTCAAAGTTATTAATAGACATTTTACAAAAAGTATGTTTAATGAACTGGCTAATGAATGGCAGAGCACGTTTGTTTTCACAGTTTAATCATACGTACGTACGTACTTAATTATTCTCCACCCACATACTTCTACATTCGAAGACATAAAGAAAAAAAATGTACTATTTCTATACCTATCATACGCTTTTACTTTTTTGAGGAAGGTTTCATTTGAAGCGTCTTCACAAAAGATTAAAAATAGAAATAATACCATCAATAATCTTGCTTGCTAAAGATAGGAATTTGACATTACTTATATGGGGCTAATGTCAAAATTCTATCTCGAGTAAGGAAAACAACAGATAGACATAATATTGGGTACGAGGTCTAGTCTTTAAAAGGTTTGTTTACACAAAACAGAAAGACCTATTCTTTAAAGCTGTCTTCAGACACTTTTTTATAGCCTGGTCTTCATTAACAAGCCTCTTGGTGAACTGGCTCCAAAGTTATTAATAGCCAACCATCTGATAAGTCAAACCAGTTACACTCCCTTGTTCCACAGATCAGTACGGAAATAAATAAATATGCAAATAAACCTTTTTACTCGATTTTCGACTCATCGACAACAAGGAATGTGGGTTACCCTTCAGAGTAATAATAAATTTAACCGGTCTACTATTGACCTTCAGTGTTGAGGATCCAAGGTTAACAATTATTTTTTACAGAATAATTATCGATAATAACAAAAGGTTGAGGTTATTAAGTTAAAGATTTAAAATTTTCTTGTTCGGTCTGGTGGGGTGACTTGGGTTTTTATTGAGGTAGGTCAATGCTTTGTGAATTTTGTAGCTGAATTTTTTTTTTAGGAATAGCTGAAGTAACAAATTTAAAGACGCACAGTTAACATCATCTTCCTGGCCTGTTACCAATTCTATTTGGGGTCTCGTCTCACTGACATTCACTCCCTTCTTACTCATGTCATCTTTCAGGCAATCTTTTTTTGGTTTTCCTTTCCCTCTTCATCCATCTGCATTCATAATGATTGCACTCTTTGTTAAATGAATTTCCTCCCTCGTTATTACATAGGGCCAGGCCACAACAGTGCGTTGCGGCGTCGCATCGCAAAAACAACATTGCACAGCTATTTTCGTTGTTCGTTGTTCGTCGTTGATTTTTGCGATGCGACGCCGCAACGCACTGTTGTGGCCTGGCTCATACTCATACCATGTCAACCGCTTACTTCTCATCTATTCTGTGACTGGTGCTGCTTTTGACTTTTTGACTTTTGACAGATTTGGGTACACTGACTTACTGTCGACTGTACAGTTTTGATAGTTATTTGGTTTGCAATTAGGTATGCAATAAATTGATGTCAGTTAAAAAGTATTTTTTGAAGATAATTACTGAAGAGCATGGTACGGTGCTGTCTAAAACAATATTACTTCACTTGTCATTTACATAATTATTATTTTAAGAAAGCTTTGTGCGCAGGAGTGTGAAATATGACAGTTTGTTTCTAGTATTTACTTATTCTTATACAATTGTTATTTTATATTTGTAAGGTTTTTGATTTTGCATTACGATACTTACAAAGGATAAAAGTTGCTTTCGCACTGTCCTAATTTTTTTTTACATCCTTTACAGCTTCTGCCAGCGGCTCTACCCGAGGGCACTATTTCCCGTACCCGGATAAAAAGTAGCCTATGTTGTTCCTCAGGGTCTATTTTATCTCTGTCTGTACCAAACTTCATCAAAATCAGCTCACTGGTTTAGGCGTGAAAGCGTAACAGACAGACAGACAGAGTTACTTTCGCATTTGTAATATTAGTAGGGATTACAATGTTTTGGATTTTTTATTCAAATCTTAACCTTTCAGCGGGCGTATGAATCCACATTGTTCTGATTTTTAGTCACACATTCACGTAATGACATAAATGTTTTATTTCAGGTTATAATATAATGCTGTTACGTGACAAATATATAGCACTTCTCTTATATTCCCATAGAAATATAGTCTCTAAACATATGAGCATAAGGTAGAAAATTTCTTGCATGCAAGAAATATTCACCTGAAAAGATTGTATGAAGTTTATAAGAGAAATGGTATCCATTTAGTTTTATTACGTAGGTAATAGTTTCCTATTACGAATTATATGTTTTGCGTTGATATAATTTCTAAGATTATTTAAATGACTAACTTTCGCCAGCGGTTTCACCGGCGACCCGTGGGAACTTCATCGCGTACCCAGGTAAAAATCAGCCTATAGCCTTCTTCGATAAATGGGCTATCTAATGCGCAAAATATATTTTAAAATCAGCCCAATAGTGTCTTAGATTGTGTTTAGGCAAACAAGTACACTTTCCAGTTCTATAATATTAGTACTTACCTATATTTTTTTGCCCAAAAATAAAACAACTTATAGGTACAGACGACAGCAGGTCAGCCGAATCTGTCAAATTTTACCAACCGAACATTAACCTTCCGCTATTGTGATAAGGTTGAAAATCTACTGAAGAAATTTGACAGATTGTGGTAACTTGATGTGCTGTCGTCTGTACGTATCTGATGCAACCTGGCCATATGACCTAGGCATCAGTAAAGTTACCCAAATGACTAGCATCCTTCTGGTTTAGAAGCTTGCACCATACAAAATTATTATAGTAATTTGATTGACGAAACTTTCAGGGTTCATCATTGAGAAACAGTTGCACTTCAGAATGAGATGTGTTATGAAGTCGCGTGCTGAAAAATGACCATAAAACGAAATAGTTTTATGGAATAAGTATAGTTGGTAATGTACAGACGACAGCACATCAAGTTACCACAATCTGTAAAATTTCTGCGATAGATTTTTAACCTTATCACAATAATGGAAGGTTAATGTTCGATTGGTATAATTTGACAGATTGGTATACGTTGACCTGCTGTCGTATGTACCTACTAAAGAAATACCTTTTAAGGTACGTGTCAAGTAAAACGCTTTGATATCAGGAATTACGAAACCGATTTGTTTTAATCTTTAATTGTTAAATAGCCAATTTAACAAGAGAGGTTATAGGCTACTTTTTATCCTGGTGCACGGAGTAGTTCACATACGCTGGCGGCAGCAATGTTTTAATCTATACTTAATACTATAAAGCTGAAGAGTTTGTTTGAACGCGCTAATCTCAGCAACTACTGGTCCGATTTGCAAAAATATTTCAGTGTTAGATAGCCCATTTATCGAGAAAGGCTATAGGCTACTTTTTGTCCGGTTGCGCACAGTAGTTCCCACGGGAAAGCGGGTGAAACCGCTGATGGAAGCTAGTGTTTTAATATGAGTTGACCAGTATTATCGGAAGCAAATTAATGCCATTATGTTTTGGGAACTGGGTAACCTAACTGTTCTACAAATAATGTCGTAAACTTAGTTGCTTTGTTGAATAAATACTGGTCAAGTTACAAATGTCGGGGCGTGTTGATATTGTTGATGTGTCAATTACAGAATTTCCTTTACCTAGTAATAGACCACCCGTTTATAATACCTATTTATATTTTTTTGACATAATCTATATCTACTTACCAATAAAATCTCAGAAATTACTAGACCTATTTGAAAAAATATTTCCATTTAAATCCAGTTATTGAGACTACTTCAAGGCTATGAGACTACTTTTTATCCGGGCAATTCCCATGCAGTGCGGGTGAAACTTCGGAAGGAAGCTAGTTTTATTATAATGTCCTAACTTAATTCAATTTTGAAGGGTAGAAAATGCATGCTTAATCCAAATAAATCAATCGTGAGATGAGAGTTCATTGAAGAATATAAAAAAAATCTGTTGCATTTATTTACATTATCATCGGCTTACATTTCTTTACAATCGTATTAAATTCATAGACGCACACTTTCGACACAGACATGATATGACGAAAGACAAAGCATGGATGTACTACGAATTTATTTTATTTACATACGAATGTAGTTCTTTTGCAATATAGACGATAGTTATTTAACAGTTCGTGTAGAAATTCAAATGATAAATGCATGAGAATTTTTCCTGCTAACATTTTGTAAGACACGCAAATTGTTTAGGAATGCCGAGGGTCCAGAACAAATGTTGATTGGATAAATTATCTGTTTCATGTTGTATAGTTTTGGCGGTTATTTTAGAAATATTTGAAGATTTTTTTTTAAAGAAAATTGCAGTTCAGTTGAGCCAGGGTTGCCGCGATGCACATCTGTTATATCTGTTATGTCTGTTATATTTGTTTTATTACATGGCTTATTTCTACATGAGATTTCGAGTGTTGTAAATAAGCATTTAATTAACAATTTCATATGAAACTGGTTTCTACCTAAAAGCTTTTTTTTGGAAAATTTTTACGTTGCTAATACAAACAAGTTAGACAGAAGTTTGAAACGTGTTTTAAGAAAATTTTCTTTCAAACTTTTCTTAAACACGTGTCAAACGTCTATTTAACTTTTAATAATGCTAATTTCTGCGGACATTCAACTGTGCAATTATAAACGTATTTCGTGGTATCTTTTCATTTCTTTTTCCTGAATAATAACAAAGCTATTCTAAGAAGTTTGTATAATTAAATCAGAATCTAAAATATTCAAATGAATATTCATTAAAGTAATTTAAAATTCAATTGGGCAGACATCACAAATAGTCTAGAGTCTAAGTATTGCTTTCAGAATGTGTATACATAGATCTAGATCTACTAGAAAGGTTTCTATTCGTTTGAATAATATTTTGTTGAGTGGAGTCAAGTGATTGCTGTCTTGTCTAGCGGTATTAATTAAATTAACAAGTGTGAGTAATTAACAAGTGTAGGTAATTATATTTTCCTAGAAAGTGTAATATATTTTTTTAGATTTCAGAAGTGTGTCCATGTCAATTTTTTGAAAGAAAAAAGCTTTATAATAATCCGTTAATGACTTCACTATAATTTAGACCTGGATCCAGGAATGCTTATACAAGAACTGGGACCTAACACCGAAATCGTACGAGCGTAGATAACTAAAGAATAACACAAAAATAAAAAGTATCTATAAATGAACTTACCACTGTCAATTTTGTTTCTGTTCCTAAATCCCATAGTGACAGCCGGGTCTTAAAAGGACTTACTCCAGTACAAGTAGACTATGTATGGGTAATGTAACAAGCAATGTTTTGGGTTTACTAAACCTTGTTCAGTGAGCAAAGGGATCAAAGAACCGAGGAGGAGCTACATGAAACAAAATTAAGGACAAAATGTAAGTATATGGAAAAACTACATAATATATGAACGTGTAATAGGTATCTATTTGTTACTAACCCGTGATATTTGTTGCGTATACGTACAGACGACAGCACATCAAGTTACCACAATCTGTCAAATTTCTGCAATCAATTTTCAACCTTATCACAATATGATGATTAATGTTCGATTGGTAAAATTTTACAGATTTGGGTAGGTTGACCTGCTGTCGTCTGTACCTATGTTAAGTGTGGGATATAGTGTTTGTTTCTTCTGAAAGAAAGTTCATGGTTTACGGTATCTTTTCATTATTTAGGTAAGACGGATCTCATACTGCACGCGCCACGCTCCAGTACGCACAGTGAACGCGAGTTTAACAACTCGCAAACATGCGTTTTCAGTATGCTACTCTACGCGTGTTTTGTTTCAAATATAATGCTGGTCTTTATATCAAAAACAAATTGTATGATTCTTGACCACTATTGAATATTTAAGCTGTGGTCCACATGAACACTTTTTAAAGCGCATAATGGTCGAAATACTCAATGGTTACTTCGGAGAATTTCGAATAATAATAATATTGCAATTTTTGGTGAAATTCGCCAAAATTTTCTGCTTTACCTATACAGTAGAATGATTTTGTATCGCAATTTTTATTTGCATACAATAATAATAATTGGTTCCCAATAAAATTAAGTAGTGGAAGTTCAACTTTCAAAATGCCCTCGTTTCGGAAGCGGACCAGTCAAAACAAGGTCCATCGGTTCCTTCCTTTCTAAACGCTTGATGGTGCCATCGCAAGGTCAGCTGATATGTCCACTCAGCCATCAACCAGTGGTACAAGTCCTAAAATGAAGAGATGTCGCCGATGTTTACCCGATGGTTGCCAGAAAGTTTATTTTGAAAGTAATCGTGAATTCAATCACACTTTTTAGTCGGTCCAATACCGGTCGGAAACCTGATCGCTGTAATTCCACAAATTGCTTATCAGCAATCATCTTCTTATAACTACATTTTTATGAGACTCATTCACTTTTGGCAAAAGCAGAATAATCTTGAAAATTTAACCTGATAGCACGCACATTTGGTACTGCGAATGATGTTAATAGAATAAATGAAAGTATGTAAGTATTTAAGTTAAAGTAAGTATATTGGTCCTTACAGTAAAAAAAAAGCATTCATTCAAAGTTGGCTGAAAAACAGCCCTTTTCGAATATCAAAATTAAATGAGACAGCCCCAAAAACGACCCGACCTTCACCACTTCCTATGTGTTTTTCTGGGAAGAAAAAGTGGCGCAACAAACACTCTACCAACAAGTAAAAACCTCTTGCACATAAATATTTTTTAAATACATGTTGCAACTGGCCCGCTCTGCTCCCGCTTCAGCTTATTCTTTACACCATACACCAATAAAGTGCTCGCAGAAATAGTATAAGCGCACCGCTTGGGAGATTCCCACAATTGTGGTTGCAAACGAGCCATTGTGTGCACACCTTGGCCGAAATCTGGCCAGGCTGGTGATGACTGTGATCAGCAGCTATTCCATCTATGGTATAGGAAGTTGGTGTTAGTAATTAACGGATTTTTCTACTTTAAAGGGATAATCGTGTAGATAAACTAGCTGTATTTGTGACATGGAATAACTTGCGATTGCTTGACTGGCATTTTGGATGTGGTATAACAATATGGTGATTGTTTACTCCTACCTTTGGAAGTCATTTTAAGGATTTGATAGTTATGTCTGATTGTACTGGTTTTTAGCCGCATATTTTCACACTAGAAGTTGGCTACATCTAGCCTTTTGCTCTTGCTTATGTTAGAGTCGGTCCCAACGATGGTACACTGTACCTATTTATATGACACCCTAATAATGCTACATTTCTGTTGTTTAAAGCTATCTATGTTGTGGTCCAAATGATGAATTGTGCCTTATACATAATGTCCGGTCATTATGAAAAATGCCCAATCTGAGAGAGCAATTTAATAATGTTCATTCAAATTGGCCGGGCATTCTACATATTGTACTTCGCCCCTTGGGCAGAGTAATACAAACAAATTTAATTAGTAATTTTTCATTTTTATTGTTACTTAAAATAAACTAAATGTTTAACAATTTAAGTAATCAGTCAGATTTTGTAAAGCTTGGAACGTCATTGAGGTAAATTCAGTTTTTTGCAGCAGGCATGATTTCTGCCACGGCTCCGGCGCTGCGGGGCTCCGGCGGTCCCAAGCGAGTTTATCGTCGCAGATAGGTTTAACGCTCACCATCGCAGCTTCGGCTTGCTGGCCGGGCGGTGCCGGCCAGCCTCAGCCGCGGTGGCGAGTGTTACAACCACCTGCTCCTCAACTCGCGGCCCGCCTCGCCCCTCCGCGCCTACGCGATTTTGAATTACACTCTAGGGGTAGGGCAGACAAGACTGCGTGGAGTCGGATTTACAGCAATTCGTTTCTGTCATTAAAACCAATTTTGGCGGTTATTTTAGAAATATTTGAAGATTTTTTTTTAAAGAAAATTGCAGTTCAGTTGAGCCAGGGTTGCCGCGATGCACATCTGTTATATCTGTTATGTCTGTTATATTTGTTTTATTACATGGCTTATTTCTACATGAGATTTCGAGTGTTGTAAATAAGCATTTAATTAACAATTTCATATGAAACTGGTTTCTACCTAAAAGCTTTTTTTTGGAAAATTTTTACGTTGCTAATACAAACAAGTTAGACAGAAGTTTGAAACGTGTTTTAAGAAAATTTTCTTTCAAACTTTTCTTAAACACGTGTCAAACGTCTATTTAACTTTTAATAATGCTAATTTCTGCGGACATTCAACTGTGCAATTATAAACGTATTTCGTGGTATCTTTTCATTTCTTTTTCCTGAATAATAACAAAGCTATTCTAAGAAGTTTGTATAATTAAATCAGAATCTAAAATATTCAAATGAATATTCATTAAAGTAATTTAAAATTCAATTGGGCAGACATCACAAATAGTCTAGAGTCTAAGTATTGCTTTCAGAATGTGTATACATAGATCTAGATCTACTAGAAAGGTTTCTATTCGTTTGAATAATATTTTGTTGAGTGGAGTCAAGTGATTGCTGTCTTGTCTAGCGGTATTAATTAAATTAACAAGTGTGAGTAATTAACAAGTGTAGGTAATTATATTTTCCTAGAAAGTGTAATATATTTTTTTAGATTTCAGAAGTGTGTCCATGTCAATTTTTTGAAAGAAAAAAGCTTTATAATAATCCGTTAATGACTTCACTATAATTTAGACCTGGATCCAGGAATGCTTATACAAGAACTGGGACCTAACACCGAAATCGTACGAGCGTAGATAACTAAAGAATAACACAAAAATAAAAAGTATCTATAAATGAACTTACCACTGTCAATTTTGTTTCTGTTCCTAAATCCCATAGTGACAGCCGGGTCTTAAAAGGACTTACTCCAGTACAAGTAGACTATGTATGGGTAATGTAACAAGCAATGTTTTGGGTTTACTAAACCTTGTTCAGTGAGCAAAGGGATCAAAGAACCGAGGAGGAGCTACATGAAACAAAATTAAGGACAAAATGTAAGTATATGGAAAAACTACATAATATATGAACGTGTAATAGGTATCTATTTGTTACTAACCCGTGATATTTGTTGCGTATACGTACAGACGACAGCACATCAAGTTACCACAATCTGTCAAATTTCTGCAATCAATTTTCAACCTTATCACAATATGATGATTAATGTTCGATTGGTAAAATTTTACAGATTTGGGTAGGTTGACCTGCTGTCGTCTGTACCTATGTTAAGTGTGGGATATAGTGTTTGTTTCTTCTGAAAGAAAGTTCATGGTTTACGGTATCTTTTCATTATTTAGGTAAGACGGATCTCATACTGCACGCGCCACGCTCCAGTACGCACAGTGAACGCGAGTTTAACAACTCGCAAACATGCGTTTTCAGTATGCTACTCTACGCGTGTTTTGTTTCAAATATAATGCTGGTCTTTATATCAAAAACAAATTGTATGATTCTTGACCACTATTGAATATTTAAGCTGTGGTCCACATGAACACTTTTTAAAGCGCATAATGGTCGAAATACTCAATGGTTACTTCGGAGAATTTCGAATAATAATAATATTGCAATTTTTGGTGAAATTCGCCAAAATTTTCTGCTTTACCTATACAGTAGAATGATTTTGTATCGCAATTTTTATTTGCATACAATAATAATAATTGGTTCCCAATAAAATTAAGTAGTGGAAGTTCAACTTTCAAAATGCCCTCGTTTCGGAAGCGGACCAGTCAAAACAAGGTCCATCGGTTCCTTCCTTTCTAAACGCTTGATGGTGCCATCGCAAGGTCAGCTGATATGTCCACTCAGCCATCAACCAGTGGTACAAGTCCTAAAATGAAGAGATGTCGCCGATGTTTACCCGATGGTTGCCAGAAAGTTTATTTTGAAAGTAATCGTGAATTCAATCACACTTTTTAGTCGGTCCAATACCGGTCGGAAACCTGATCGCTGTAATTCCACAAATTGCTTATCAGCAATCATCTTCTTATAACTACATTTTTATGAGACTCATTCACTTTTGGCAAAAGCAGAATAATCTTGAAAATTTAACCTGATAGCACGCACATTTGGTACTGCGAATGATGTTAATAGAATAAATGAAAGTATGTAAGTATTTAAGTTAAAGTAAGTATATTGGTCCTTACAGTAAAAAAAAAGCATTCATTCAAAGTTGGCTGAAAAACAGCCCTTTTCGAATATCAAAATTAAATGAGACAGCCCCAAAAACGACCCGACCTTCACCACTTCCTATGTGTTTTTCTGGGAAGAAAAAGTGGCGCAACAAACACTCTACCAACAAGTAAAAACCTCTTGCACATAAATATTTTTTAAATACATGTTGCAACTGGCCCGCTCTGCTCCCGCTTCAGCTTATTCTTTACACCATACACCAATAAAGTGCTCGCAGAAATAGTATAAGCGCACCGCTTGGGAGATTCCCACAATTGTGGTTGCAAACGAGCCATTGTGTGCACACCTTGGCCGAAATCTGGCCAGGCTGGTGATGACTGTGATCAGCAGCTATTCCATCTATGGTATAGGAAGTTGGTGTTAGTAATTAACGGATTTTTCTACTTTAAAGGGATAATCGTGTAGATAAACTAGCTGTATTTGTGACATGGAATAACTTGCGATTGCTTGACTGGCATTTTGGATGTGGTATAACAATATGGTGATTGTTTACTCCTACCTTTGGAAGTCATTTTAAGGATTTGATAGTTATGTCTGATTGTACTGGTTTTTAGCCGCATATTTTCACACTAGAAGTTGGCTACATCTAGCCTTTTGCTCTTGCTTATGTTAGAGTCGGTCCCAACGATGGTACACTGTACCTATTTATATGACACCCTAATAATGCTACATTTCTGTTGTTTAAAGCTATCTATGTTGTGGTCCAAATGATGAATTGTGCCTTATACATAATGTCCGGTCATTATGAAAAATGCCCAATCTGAGAGAGCAATTTAATAATGTTCATTCAAATTGGCCGGGCATTCTACATATTGTACTTCGCCCCTTGGGCAGAGTAATACAAACAAATTTAATTAGTAATTTTTCATTTTTATTGTTACTTAAAATAAACTAAATGTTTAACAATTTAAGTAATCAGTCAGATTTTGTAAAGCTTGGAACGTCATTGAGGTAAATTCAGTTTTTTGCAGCAGGCATGATTTCTGCCACGGCTCCGGCGCTGCGGGGCTCCGGCGGTCCCAAGCGAGTTTATCGTCGCAGATAGGTTTAACGCTCACCATCGCAGCTTCGGCTTGCTGGCCGGGCGGTGCCGGCCAGCCTCAGCCGCGGTGGCGAGTGTTACAACAACCTGCTCCTCAACTCGCGGCCCGCCTCGCCCCTCCGCGCCTACGCGATTTTGAATTACACTCTAGGGGTAGGGCAGACAAGACTGCGTGGAGTCGGATTTACAGCAATTCGTTTCTGTCATTAAAACGTAACTTTCAGCTAATATTCTAGGATATATATTTTTTAGACAATTCGCTTACAATGCAAAACTAAACACAAACAATAGCGCCCGCCGTTCTTCCCTCCCCGCCCCGCGTCAAATTTTGCTTTATTAACAAATTGCCCAAATGTCATGTAGCGATATAAAAATGACCGTGCAATGTGATAAATAATGAAGTTTAGATAGTAATTAATCACTCAGCCCGATAGAGCTAAACATTATTCATAATGCTCGCACATTATGAATAGTGCCCGCATTAATCACCTAGTCCATAACATCTATACTAATAACATAAAGCTGAAGAGTTTGTTTGTTTGAACGCGTCAATCTCAGTAACTACTAGTCCGATTTGAGATTATTTTTCAATGCCATTTGAATAGCCCATTTATCGAGGAAGGCTATACTTTTTATTCGAATGCGCGAAGTAGTCCCCACGGAACGCGGGTGAAACAGCCGGCGAAAGCTGGTATTTTATATCTACAGAAACGGGAAATAACACCCCAGGTAAGTAAGTAAAATCGCGGGAAACAGCTAGCTACTCCCACATTATAGTCAGTATCTCCTTGAACCACTGAATATGACCTTTAATAGAGCTACTTGAAGTTTACGAGTCAGTTAAGTGTGGCGATATTACTCGTACTTAGGTAATTTAGCTGAGACCCTCAACAATGTTCCTGGGTTTCATTTTAGAGTTTTAATTATGTTTCCACAGTTTAATGGACGTGACCTAGTTTTGGTTATTATAGTTGCTACTTGATTTTTTGTTTAATTTTGTGTTGTCGTCATTTGTTTTGGCAGACAACTTCTTCAAAAATTGATTCAAACAAAAACGTGGAGGTATGTTAGCGATCTATATGTATATCTCAATTATTTTGTGATGTAAATAAAGGCATTCCTAAATGGTTGTTTTCAATATATTTTGAGTATATTTAGTATAGTATTACACCCAGATTTAAAAGTGCAGAAAAAGCCGGTTGAACATCTTCAAAAACCTTTCACATTTCGGTTTATCCAATGGGATGAAGATGTAATTTATTTTGTTCAAAAATAAGCAGAGAAGCAAGCCAAGTTATTTTTATCCAGCAGCCTGATACATTTCACACAATATTTCCAAATTATATTTTTATTTATATAAAACGTTAGCGAAGCCTGCCACGTCACTTATGATTTAACCAACACGCGTGTAACTGACGTAATAATTTAACCCGAAACTTTCATACAGCAGTAACTGAATTTTTATTTGAATCTGAACTTTATGACGTTGAGGTACGGTTGAATTTTGAGTGCTATGTGTATAAAGGGGAGAATAAAGTTGTAGACATGACAGTCCTTTGAACATTCACCATATACGCCGGTAATAAAGTATGCAGTTTTGATGTGTTTTATAATGCAGGTGCAGTCGAATATAAAATATTTACAAATGATTATAAAATATGTAAACTGTGCAAGATATTGATTTCCGAATCATTCAATCGAGAAAAGTGTTTTGAATCCAATAATGTTGGCTTTGAAATTTAGAGTAACCATAATCTAACATTATGTCATTTTGAGCCGTATTATATTAGTTTCTTCGTAAACTTAACTCCTTTTATAATATGCAAATGGTCTACTTTCCGTGCCTTAATATTCAGCACAAAATTATTCCCTATCACGATCCACTGAGGATATCATTTAATATAACGCTAATGGGAAACTGATTGCCGATTCACTTTGAAAGTACATTCGGGGAAGTTCGCTGTGGTCCTAACGTGGCTCCCTGGGGTACGCCAATCAGTTTCGCATAGCCCTGGGACCTGTACTTTATAAAGTAGCCCGATTAGTTTACGAATATTGATAAGTTTGTCGCTGTTTGATGTCTAAATGGTCCTGCCTACGGTTTTAGCTTCGTCCTATGGGAATTTAGTCATTTACTCGGATAAGGGTAATCCCTTTGTGAACATATAGGATGGTGATGTGTGTCAAAAGCTTTGTACAAATCCCTTTAGCAGTGATTGACTTATAGATATTAGGATAACATTTTCGTCCATTTTCAGTTGATGATTTTAGGTGGTATTTTCATAATGGCCTGGTGGGTATACTGGTTATAAATTCATTCATTAATTTTGTCTATTCCAATTAAGGCAGAGCGTAGTTCTGATAGAATTGAAATTATCTTCAGGCTTTACTTATTTATTAAATTCCTCGTTAATTATAGATCAGCGGACCATTATTACAGAAATGTTAGTACAAGTTTGTTATTCCATGTATTTTATTATTTCTGCATAAGTAAAAATACATTATAAGTATAAAAATAAACTCTTTGTGTCTTAACTTTTTGTAGCCTTCTAGTTTTTATGCGCTTTATTTTTGTACAGACAACAGCACATCAAGTTACCACAATTTTTCAAATTTCTGCAATAGATTTTCAACCTCATCACAATAGCGGAAGGTTAATATTCGATTGGTAAAATTTGACAGATTCGTATACTGCTGTCGTCTGTACAAAAATAATACACTGACTAATTTGTCCTACTCTTCTATAATCATCCCGTATGACACTATGTAAAATCTGGTTATGTACAAAACCCTCATAAAAATAAACCATATATTCTAAGGGCCGTGTTTGCAAAATGTCCAGAACATTATGAGTAACGCCCATAGCTGTATTGCCGATAATCGGCAATTATGCCCATTTCTTATCCGTTAATGCGTCCCTAGAAAGTAATGAGAAAATTCCTACAAATATTGGGTAAAATAGGCGTATGAAGGTTTATGTGGAAATAATGGCTGATAGGTATTTTGTGAGTATTTGGAGACAATAGTAATAGACATTAATATGGTAGATACAGATATTGAGACATTCAAAAGTTAATAATAGAACTTATATCAATTTTATAATAAGCATCTCATGCAGCTAAAGTATTAACATACGTACCTTCCAACTCCCTTCCAAACTTCCAACCAATTTCCTCCATATTCTGCCATAGCATATAATATATTATGCCCAAATAAGAAGATTATGTGTCACGAGGCCATGAGGAATATTGAACGAAACACAACACCACAAATTCTGAAGCCAAATATTGAAATTATGAAATCAATTTTTACAATGCTATTGTTCATGGACTGTTTTTGCCCTATAATCATCAAATTGCATGATTTAAAGTTCCTGCACATTACAGTACTGACAATAATTCATTGCTGGCAAAGGAAACTGTGTGTTGATTAACTTTTACTTCTTGCATTAAACTGATTAAGGATGTAATCAATTGAATTGAAACTGAACCAATTACATTGATTATACAGAAGTAGCGTCTGCGGAAAGATGGATATTATAAATAATGACGATTTTTGTGGAAAGCTAATGTTCTTTAAAGTACTTAGTATTTATTTATGGGATCGATATTGGTCTAGTGATCGCATAGTCCACTGCTGTGCACGAGGTCTCGGGTTCGATTCCCGGGACGGGCCGAAATCGCTTTGTGGGTTTTAGAAACTTTCACAAAGCAGCCCGGAGTTGGAAGTTGGTGATTGATACACACCCGTGCATCGGAGAGCACGTTAATGTCGTTCCTGCGCCTGATCTCTCTCCGGTCGTGTCGGATTGCCGTCCCATCGGGTTATGAGAGTGAGGGAATAGGGAGTGCCCCTATGTCTGCGCAAATGCTTGTGCACTATAATATGTCCTGCGCAGCTGGCTGATCTCCTTATATGAGAACAGCCGCCGTGGCCGACAATCGGCTAGGACGCTATTATTGGTAGATGTACCAAAAAAAGTTTAATTAAGTAAATGCGTTGGTTGTATAAAAATGAATGTCATTCACGAAATTGAAGCATCATGGGCTTGTTCAATTTATTGTCTATAATAACGTTGGTAATATCACCGATGTATGTGGATAGTGAATGCTTTTAGTACAAACTCAGAACGACGGAATAATATGTATGAACATGGGTTTGAATAAAATCTGTACTAAGTAGCATTATTAAATTAAACAGTGTGTTTTCTTGTTCCCTTGAACGCACTGATCTCAGAATATCCAAAATGCTGGATAGTGAGGAATGCCTTGTTACTTTTATTCTGATACTCAAAGTAGAAAACTTAGTACAACTGAACAATAATACGTCAACAATTATACTCGTTTTCACATAAGTACAAAAGAAATTATCAGAGATATAATATTTGTCACCTAAATAAATTATTAGGTAACAAATTAATATATCGTTCCCAGTAAACCCAATGGTTAATCCTAGAACAATTTACAAGTTCAAAACTTAATCAAAAGCTTAAGGGTTTTTCTAACAATTTATTACGAAGATCATAAATTGCAAACTCAACACCCATGTTGCATATTAATAAAGTTTAATGAACTATTAGAATGAAGTTGTGGGAGAAAGAAAAGGGAATATATACGCCTCTATAAATGTACACAACAAACTTCTAAGTTAGCAAAGTATTTATAATGGGATAAGTTTTATAAGTCTACCTGTTTATCAAGGGTTCACTTAAGTTTAAAGCCCCAAAACAGAAATTTAAGGGCTCGTATCTAACTATAGTTTACTTTGCTAAAATAATAAAAGTTCAATATCCAACTACACTTTTATACCATTATCATAAAGAGGGATTATTTTTATGTATGTAACGGATAAACTTAAAATCTAATTACCTATCTGCTTTAGAAATAATTTAAGGCAACATAAACATAGGCTATGTTTTACTAGGGTATGGGAAATATTTCCCAAGGGATGCCTGGCGAAACCGCGAGAAGTACCTTGTGATTATATAATTCAAGGTTCAATGAACTCCAAGAATCCGTAATATACTCGTATCGTATATCTATCTTCGCTTAAGACTAAGCAGATTCATATCAAAGTAGGTTCCTACACAAAATATGGGTGTGTAAAAAAATACACCTGTATTTTAAGCAAAGCGTAGATAACACCATGCTACAAGAAATATTACACGTAATACGGGGTTCCGACCGAGCGTTATCTACTTTTTTGTATAAAATGGTGAGGTAAGCTAAGCGCCTGCATGCACGATGAAGGCAATTTTTCTCTTGCTGACGTTATTGCGTTTTGCATTTTTGATTCGGCAGGTGCTGTGACAAAAGGTAGCAATAAAAAATAATTTAGATAAACACACGCCTCGATTATATTTTCACAGATTTTTATGTGATATTTTGTACTAATATAACAAAGATGATTTTTTGCTTGTTTGTTTGTACCCTAAAGGCTCCGCAACTCCTGACCCGATTTTAAATAATTTTCACTGTTTTTCCGTGTACGAGAAGAAATTTCCCCAGGACATTCGGGGAAACAACCAGTCTTTTTTAGGTAAACTAAAAGGCTTTTTTGTTAGTAATCGGTTATCGCATTACGACAAAACTTATAAGAAAAAGATTTCAGCTCATAAATCTTTTCAGGTCTAACAACTTTTAAAGTCCTGATATTAGGTCGGAATTTATTCGCACTAGGTTCCTTTTGTGAGTCTGTGTTGGAAGGCCGAAGGACATCCTCTGTAGTTATCGATTTGAGCATAACAATACATAATAACCTAGGCTTTGGCAGCATTGAACCTACCTATTTTATATAGGCTATAAATCTTCCTAGCTGTTGGTCAAAATATTCAATAATAATTCATGCTTTGAATACATACAATGACTGATTTAGGCCTCGTCATACACTTATTTCATACTGCTGTATGTCGCATTTTGTGCTGTAAAAAACCTCAATAATACGTAATAAATCAATTTTTACAATGTAAACAAATTTAGAACGGTTAATGCTTTAGATATAAACAATCTTCGTTATGAGACACTTTTAAGAGCTATTAAAAGCTATCGTAAAAAAAACTGTAATAGTTTTACTTACTTACTACTATTACCTACTATGGCACATTGGATGAGATTCGCATGCCGAGTACTTTATAGTTTTTAATGGTATGTATGTAGGTACTTATGACAACCAGCCTTACCAATAAGAATCGGGTTGCCCTGGTGAATGAGTTGAGAAGGTGAGATAGGCAGTCGCTCCATGTAAAACACTGGTACCTACTCAGCTGAATTCAGTTAGACTGGAAGCCGACCCTAATATGATTGTGAAACGGTTAAGCAGATGAGATGAGGTACTTACAACTTCTTATTGTTTATGTTTGCTCGTTCTCACACAAAACTAATAGGTAAAACTTGCAATAAGAAATCAATTTTATGTCTATTTCACGTTTTATTTCAGAAATAATAAATTTTCTAACCCTTTGCGTGGCGTATCCTACAAGATATTACCTATTCATTGTTGTTCAATTGTCTGGTTTTGCCCTTTTCATTCTTGATGTAGGTGGACAGGCCTTATTTTTGAAGCCTTCTAAGTTAAAATATAGTGTTTTTAGAAGGTGTATATTTTACATCGATTGTTTAGAAATATGTTTAGTAGATTGTAGACAGAAAATATTTTCTCTAATTCCTAAGCAGGCACGGAATCATCATAAGTATATTTACTTAGGTTGCTAACGACTATAAGTTAATTGCTTGCCCATCAATACATACGATTCTATTTGTAGGAGTAGAATGAGGGAAAAAATCTATTATAGTGTGACTTCTACTAATCTCTACTACATTTTTGTGATTATTTATAACACAAAACAATATAAAATTACTCTATAACCTGCTTCACTAATATAATAAACCCGAAACTACACTCAAGTGACAAATGACGATCGTTTCACATAACCCTGCACCGCCCTTACATAATACAACGCGTCAGGTCTTTAATACCCTCATAAATAATAAGCATGGTCTCTTATACTCCGCAAATAATGTGACACTCGCCAACTGGGGTCGTTTGGACCATCACGTCGCATTTATGGGGTTTTTATTTATGTTTTTTATCCATTTTTATTACTATCAGGTGTTAGAGTAGTTAATAATTCCGGTGTTAGAAAAAATGGGAAAACGTCGTTTGAGAGAAATTGCAAAATTGTAGCACCCGACTAATCGTAGCATCGTAGCACTATTGCAGATCTTTTAAGACTAGTAGGTAAAAAAATGTCATATTAATTTTAATAGGTCCAGAGATGAGAAAAGTCTGCAGGAATACAACAGTTCACGGTTTCACAGACTTGCAGGCTTGTCATATTTTTCAGGAGTCCAGAGACGGCAGAATAGAAATAAATTGTAGCAATTTTTTGTCGTAATCTAAAAAATACCGACAAATTATAAACTGGAAAACTATGCAAAAAAAGCAAAACACAAAACAATAAATAATTTCTTTAATTTCAATAACACCTTTTTTATAACCAAAATAAAGTCTTTCCATTACCAAAAATGTCTTCAAAGAAATATTTTTCTTAGCAAATAAATATGTTTCCGAGCTTGATATTAGTTGAACGTTGAAGCCGTTATGGTATTGAAATATGGTCTAGTCTAGACTACGCTTTTCATAATGGCGGTCATTTGTGGTAAACGACTATAGCACATGAAATCATATTTTAGAACATAGTTCGGTATCTGGTATATTAAAAGGCTAGGTTTCTAAAAATAGTAAGAGTAATGAAAAATTGTAACTTATATAACGTATGTACAGACGACAGCAGGGCAACCAACCCGAATCTGTCAAATTTTACCAATCGACCTTCCACTATTGTGATAAGGTTGAAAATCTATTAAAGAAATTTGTCAGTTTGAGGTAGGTTGATGTGGTAGCGCCTGTGCTCTGACTCTGAATGATGCCGTTCGCTTAGTTAAATATATACCAAAAGTATTAACATTTTAAAATATAAAATTAATAAAATTCAAGTATCGTTGTAATATGTTGTATAATTCGCTCTAAAAACCGAGCAAAAATTTGCTGGCGTGAAAACCAAAAATAAAAAATTATACTCTTTGAAACAAAGACTAAAAATTGAAGCCAAAAATACACATCGCGATCCCATATCATTTTAACATATAATTTATAAACGGCTCTTCTATTCTGCTATTCAAAAACAATTTCTATCACAAAGGCAGCATGCAATTTTAATAAACTTTATTCATTAACCGTGTTGCTCTCACCGCAACAAAGTCTATGAACAAACTCACAGAATATAAATTAATATTAGCAGCATTAAAATCTAAAAGCATATTATGAAAAGCAGTGCAATAACAGACGGTACAGGCGAGCTTAGCCGGCATACATGTCGTTATCATATTATGGACGTATATGTACGAGTGTATAAATATATGTACTTGTTGCATACTGAAGTTTCAGCCGTGTAGTTTTCATTTCAGTTGGGCTTGAAAGCTCGAAGTGTGCGCACGTCTCACGGCAGTGTAGACACGCTCTCGTGGTCGGAATACGCGTCGAATTAAATCTGTATTTAATATCAAGTTGTAGTGTATTAAATTTATAAAAAAAAAATGATTTGAAAACTTTTTTTATTGATATTTTTTGGATTTTGATAAGTGAGTGGGAAACTATAGGGTTTTTCGTATGGATGATTTTCAGTTTATTTTATTTATTTTGAGGTGATTAACTTTAAAATTATTTTTTATTTGCAGTGTTGTTTTTTGACTATCTATAAGTGTGTGTTTTAAAATTAATACCTACTTAAATTATGTGTAGTATGAGTGAATTTTCATAACTGAAAATGGTTTCAGTGAAATTTTAAAAATACATTCAGTGAAGTGGAACTTTAGTGAAAGAATTGATTTAACTGCGAAAAGGTAAAACTATATTTTCTTACTAAATATTAATTTAATTAATAGAAAATACTTTTCTTTTAAATATTATCAAAAAAATAGCTTCGTCATTCATAATTCTTCCGTTTATCATATCAGTATTAGATAACTCCAAACGCGGGGCTTTATCTAAATTACCTAATCCCAGAAGCGAATAATTTTACCACACGGCTTCAGGTGATTTAATAATAAGTTGGCGAACAAACAATATTTCATACCTATCTCATATACTCGTTCAGAAGAAACTCCTTAGGGAATTGACGACGACCTAATATTCCCACACACTGTAGACTTAACTGATAGTCGGGCCGAGGGTTGGCTTACAGTTAATTTTTAAACAATATTAAAAACCGGCCAAGTGCGAGTCGGACTCGCGCACGAAGGGTTCCGTACCATTTTCTATGAAAACTGAACGCATCTATTACCTACAACTAGCCAAAATACAAACATTTTTCGGCTATTTATTTTTTTATTTATTTATTTATTTGGATCGCCAACAGAGGCTACACAATTACATACATATTAACATAAATACAGGTACAACACAAGTGTGCGCTTCCAGTTATAGGCGGTCACATCATTCACTAAAAACTAGGTTGTTACAAAAAGTTTGATAGATCGTAGTTCAATCAATATGAAACGATATACATACAATTAAAAATAAAAACAACAAAAAACAACAAAAAATACTAAAATGACAGCAAGATAAGAAAGTAAAATAATAATATAAAAAAAAAAACAAAGCGAAACAATACTATCATAACACAAACCTATAATTAAAAAAAATAAATAATAATAAACAAAGGGGATCAAAACAGAAAAAAAGGAAACTGACAAAAAATAAAACTGACAAAAAAAAAATATTATAACTTAGAAAACAGTATAAGTTTTATGTCTTTTTTGAATTTTGGTAATTTGCATGTTATATCCAGATCATTGTGCTTCGAAAACGTGTTATATTGCCTACAGAGCCTTGGCAAAACGGCGAAGTGTCCGATGTTTGTTCTAGATCGCTGCACATGGAAAAGGTTATAGTTACATTTTCGCGGTAAACGAGATGGTGCGCTTATTTGTAGCTTCCCAAGAAGTTCGCCACAGTCAACTGCCCCATTGAACAGTTTGTGAAGAAATGTGAGGTCTATAACTTGCCTTCTATCCGCCAATGAGGACATTTTGTAATGTTGTAGTCTCAGGTTGTAGCTTCTAATTTTTTTTGCCAGGCGGTCCTTATAGCAAATATGGTATAGAAAACGTCTCTGTACGCTTTCCAGTCGTTTAATGTAAATATCGTAGTGTGGATTCCAAACGGTGCTATTATATTCTAGTAGTGGACGGACCAATGTGTTAAATAACTTAATTCTAGTTGAAGTTTCAGAAAACTCCCTGCTATTACGCAGTACAAATCCGAGGACCTTAAACGCTTTAGAGGTGATATTCATTATATGCCTGTCGAATTTCAGCTTACTGTCAAATACAATTCCCAGGTCACGAACTTCTACGACTTCCTGTAGTGTTTGCTGATTTAGTGTGTATTTGTTGCTTTGTACTGTTTTGTTACGGGAGAATTTCATACAGTGACATTTTGCAACATTCAGCGACATTTTATTTATTCTACACCACTCCACCATTCTATCGAGATCGGCCTGTAAGAGTGCAGAATCTAATTTGGTCACTATTGGTTTCATAATTTTTACGTCATCAGCAAATAAATAGAAATTAGAATGCTTAAAACATGACGTAATGTCGTTGATGAAGATGTTAAAAAGAATAGGACCTAAATGCGATCCTTGCGGGACTCCCGATGTAGCTGGAAAGGCGTCAGAATGGTGACCATTAATTACCACTTTTGAATTTCTACCGACAAGGTAAGAATGAAACCACCCTAATAATGACCCCCCTATTCCTAGTTGGTTTAGTTTTTTTAATAGAATATTATGATCGACCTTATCAAACGCCTTACTGAAGTCTGTATATATCGTGTCTACCGGTACCCTTTTATCTAGAGATTCTGATATGGCTGTGATATAATTCATGAGATTTGTGGAAGTTGACCTTGAGCTTATAAAACCATGTTGATGTGGAGTGATATATTGTTTAACGTGTGCATTTAGACGTTTAGTTACTAACTTTTCAAGTATTTTACCGAAGATGTTTAAGATAGAGATGGGCCGGTAGTTAGACACTTGTTGCTTATCACCGGATTTGAAAAGGGGGACCACTAATGCGTCCTTCCACCTCCCAGGAAATTCGCCAGTTGTAATTGACTTGTTGAAGATGAGACTAAGAGGTCGAGTTAGTGGCTTTGCACATCGTTTTATAAACACTGGTGGTATACCATCACTACCAGCACCTTTACGCTCATCTAAAGCTTTAAGGGATTGGAATATTTCCTCAGCACCAAATTCCAGATTACAAAATCCGGACGGGGCAAACTCGCTATCCTCCTGGTTTGACGCCATAATAGTCGATGAGGTACCGTAAACTTGTGCAAAGCTCTCGGCAAACAAGTTACAGACCTCACGTCCATTCGATGCTGCCCTGTCCATTAGGTACATTTCTGCAGGGTAGGTACTCTTAACCTTCTTTTTATTTTTAATATATGACCAGAACATTTTTGGATCATTTTTAAGAGCTTCTTCCATTCTGATTATATACCTTTTGTAACAGACTTCCATAAGCCTACAACATCTTGCACGCAGTGTCTCAAATGACACCGTGTCTAGAGGATTTTTGTACTTTTTAACTTTATTTCGAAATTTATTTTTTTCTTTAAGGAGTCGTATCAATTCTCTAGAATACCACTGTGGATATTTATTGCCTAATATTTTTTTCATGGGAACGTTTTGTTTGATGACGTCATGCAGTATGTTGTAGAATATACCGATCATTTCGTCTGTTGTGGGGTGACCTTCCAATTCTTTTTCCCAATCCATCAAATTTAATGCTGCCGTGATGTTATCATAGTCAGCCTTAAAGAAGTCTGGTTTTATTGTCGGTTTGGCCTGAAGGTTATTTGATTTAATGTTTAGAGTTATAGAGAACTCCAGTGTTGGGTGCAAGGGATCTTCTGAAACCAAGTGGCGGGTACAGCGATCAAAGTCGTGTAACGCAACATTACTAAGGGCTAGATCCAATATTTTTGATTTAATGTTGAGCAAGTAATTAAACTGTTCCAATTCATTTACAGATACAAAATCCAGGAAACATTTATTCACCTCGCTATTATTGTTAGGATATGGTTGTGCATGACCGATGTTTTTCTCATTTTTCCAAGTTATGTTACTGAGATTAAAGTCTCCTAATATAAGAGTGTGGTCACCCTGGTCACCCTGGCTACAAAAAATAACTTTGTTTATTATACAAATATATGAATAACAAAGTTATAATCTGCGGTTTCCAAAAAAATTCTATATCTTAAAGACTGCTGTCTGTATCACGTTCAAAATAATTTTCCTCGAAAGTTTATGTAGAGTTCTACTTTTGAGAATTTTTTCATATTTTCTAAACTTGCGGTTCAAAAGTTAGAGGGGGGAGGACGCCTATTTTTCGGCTTTTGGAGCAATTATTTCCGAAAGTATTAACATAATCAAAAAATGATTTCAGTAAACCCCTATTCATTTTAAAATACCTATCCAACGATATATCACACGTTAGGGTTGAAATGAAAAAAAAAATCACGCCCCGTTAAAAAAGGAAACTGACAAAAAATAAAACTGACAAAAAAAAAATATTATAACTTAGAAAACAGTATAAGTTTTATGTCTTTTTTGAATTTTGGTAATTTGCATGTTATATCCAGATCATTGTGCTTCGAAAACGTGTTATATTGCCTACAGAGCCTTGGCAAAACGGCGAAGTGTCCGATGTTTGTTCTAGATCGCTGCACATGGAAAAGGTTATAGTTACATTTTCGCGGTAAACGAGATGGTGCGCTTATTTGTAGCTTCCCAAGAAGTTCGCCACAGTCAACTGCCCCATTGAACAGTTTGTGAAGAAATGTGAGGTCTATAACTTGCCTTCTATCCGCCAATGAGGACATTTTGTAATGTTGTAGTCTCAGGTTGTAGCTTCTAATTTTTTTTGCCAGGCGGTCCTTATAGCAAATATGGTATAGAAAACGTCTCTGTACGCTTTCCAGTCGTTTAATGTAAATATCGTAGTGTGGATTCCAAACGGTGCTATTATATTCTAGTAGTGGACGGACCAATGTGTTAAATAACTTAATTCTAGTTGAAGTTTCAGAAAACTCCCTGCTATTACGCAGTACAAATCCGAGGACCTTAAACGCTTTAGAGGTGATATTCATTATATGCCTGTCGAATTTCAGCTTACTGTCAAATACAATTCCCAGGTCACGAACTTCTACGACTTCCTGTAGTGTTTGCTGATTTAGTGTGTATTTGTTGCTTTGTACTGTTTTGTTACGGGAGAATTTCATACAGTGACATTTTGCAACATTCAGCGACATTTTATTTATTCTACACCACTCCACCATTCTATCGAGATCGGCCTGTAAGAGTGCAGAATCTAATTTGGTCACTATTGGTTTCATAATTTTTACGTCATCAGCAAATAAATAGAAATTAGAATGCTTAAAACATGACGTAATGTCGTTGATGAAGATGTTAAAAAGAATAGGACCTAAATGCGATCCTTGCGGGACTCCCGATGTAGCTGGAAAGGCGTCAGAATGGTGACCATTAATTACCACTTTTGAATTTCTACCGACAAGGTAAGAATGAAACCACCCTAATAATGACCCCCCTATTCCTAGTTGGTTTAGTTTTTTTAATAGAATATTATGATCGACCTTATCAAACGCCTTACTGAAGTCTGTATATATCGTGTCTACCGGTACCCTTTTATCTAGAGATTCTGATATGGCTGTGATATAATTCATGAGATTTGTGGAAGTTGACCTTGAGCTTATAAAACCATGTTGATGTGGAGTGATATATTGTTTAACGTGTGCATTTAGACGTTTAGTTACTAACTTTTCAAGTATTTTACCGAAGATGTTTAAGATAGAGATGGGCCGGTAGTTAGACACTTGTTGCTTATCACCGGATTTGAAAAGGGGGACCACTAATGCGTCCTTCCACCTCCCAGGAAATTCGCCAGTTGTAATTGACTTGTTGAAGATGAGACTAAGAGGTCGAGTTAGTGGCTTTGCACATCGTTTTATAAACACTGGTGGTATACCATCACTACCAGCACCTTTACGCTCATCTAAAGCTTTAAGGGATTGGAATATTTCCTCAGCACCAAATTCCAGATTACAAAATCCGGACGGGGCAAACTCGCTATCCTCCTGGTTTGACGCCATAATAGTCGATGAGGTACCGTAAACTTGTGCAAAGCTCTCGGCAAACAAGTTACAGACCTCACGTCCATTCGATGCTGCCCTGTCCATTAGGTACATTTCTGCAGGGTAGGTACTCTTAACCTTCTTTTTATTTTTAATATATGACCAGAACATTTTTGGATCATTTTTAAGAGCTTCTTCCATTCTGATTATATACCTTTTGTAACAGACTTCCATAAGCCTACAACATCTTGCACGCAGTGTCTCAAATGACACCGTGTCTAGAGGATTTTTGTACTTTTTAACTTTATTTCGAAATTTATTTTTTTCTTTAAGGAGTCGTATCAATTCTCTAGAATACCACTGTGGATATTTATTGCCTAATATTTTTTTCATGGGAACGTTTTGTTTGATGACGTCATGCAGTATGTTGTAGAATATACCGATCATTTCGTCTGTTGTGGGGTGACCTTCCAATTCTTTTTCCCAATCCATCAAATTTAATGCTGCCGTGATGTTATCATAGTCAGCCTTAAAGAAGTCTGGTTTTATTGTCGGTTTGGCCTGAAGGTTATTTGATTTAATGTTTAGAGTTATAGAGAACTCCAGTGTTGGGTGCAAGGGATCTTCTGAAACCAAGTGGCGGGTACAGCGATCAAAGTCGTGTAACGCAACATTACTAAGGGCTAGATCCAATATTTTTGATTTAATGTTGAGCAAGTAATTAAACTGTTCCAATTCATTTACAGATACAAAATCCAGGAAACATTTATTCACCTCGCTATTATTGTTAGGATATGGTTGTGCATGACCGATGTTTTTCTCATTTTTCCAAGTTATGTTACTGAGATTAAAGTCTCCTAATATAAGAGTGTGGTCACCCTGGTCACCCTGGCTACAAAAAATAACTTTGTTTATTATACAAATATATGAATAACAAAGTTATAATCTGCGGTTTCCAAAAAAATTCTATATCTTAAAGACTGCTGTCTGTATCACGTTCAAAATAATTTTCCTCGAAAGTTTATGTAGAGTTCTACTTTTGAGAATTTTTTCATATTTTCTAAACTTGCGGTTCAAAAGTTAGAGGGGGGAGGACGCCTATTTTTCGGCTTTTGGAGCAATTATTTCCGAAAGTATTAACATAATCAAAAAATGATTTCAGTAAACCCCTATTCATTTTAAAATACCTATCCAACGATATATCACACGTTAGGGTTGAAATGAAAAAAAAAATCACGCCCCACTTTACGTGTACGGGAGGCACCCTAATAAAACATTTTTTTCCACTTTTTAGTTTTGCACTTTGTCGGCGTGGTTGATTTACATATTAGTACCAAATTTCAGCTTTCTAGCACTAGCAGTCTCTGAGATTATCCGCGGACGGACAGACGGACGGACAGACAGACATAGCGAAACTATAAGGGTTCCTAGTTTACTACGGAACCCTAAAAAGAAGAGAATCTCAGTTTGACCCTGAATATTTTGATTGAATGTGATCCTGGATCCAGTCACACTTTTTGGTCGGTCTGATACCGGTCGGATACCTGTTCGCTTTACGGCCGTTCCCAATAACCTATCTAACTCTGGATTTGCTTACCAGAGATAGGAATTTGACATTACTTGTATGGGGCTAATGTCAAAATTCTATCACTTGTAAGCAAATCCAGAGTTAGACAGAATATTGATTTCCACAGTTAATGTGCGCGCTACTATTAATCTCCATACTGATTTACTGCGGTATTCAATTCGGTATTCCTACTAAAAAAATAATTTTGACATTAGCTCCATACAAGTAATGTCATTTTCCTAACTGCAGTAAGGAAATCAACAGACAGATAGAATATTGAGAATGGCCGGTACGCAACCGATTAAACTGTCGGCCGACCAAAAGTTTGCAGTGTGTAAAGACCCTCTTTTGTTTCTGCCACAAAGGCATAGCATGTGGTTTAGTTTTAGAGTTTAGTTTCAGGGCGAGAAAAATACTTACCTGTAATACGTTTAATGTTGTACATACATTTAGGAATCGGTGACGACCACTAGTTATTAGGTGAGAATAAACATCATCATCTTGCTTATATTGATCATCTTACTGAATTTTGCTAATGATAAATGAGATCCAAAATTTTACCTTTCCGTTTTGTACGATTCGCTTGAATTATCACACACAAGTTTAGTCTTACTGTGGGATGATTTGATTGGAAAATATAAAAAGTTTTCTATATTGTAGATATATTTTCTCTAGCCTTTGTTTTCAGTATAGTTGCCGGAGCTATCTCACAAGAATTCTGTATTATTTTTTATCATCGATCATTCTTTATATTGTCAGGTCACCAATTAAAACTAATCATAATTGATCACATTATAGAATTATTACCTGTAGGAATGATGACCAAGCTTTCTGTAAATCTACTTCTAAAAACTCCTGTATCATTTAAACAATGATAAAACAAAAACGTACTACACAGTAAGCAAGATCACAATCTTACTAAGTAAAATCGCAAATAGCAAAGACTCTGACTAATCCGAACTTAGTACGGCTATCGTAAATGATCTTAACCAAAACTTCATTGTTTTAGAAGTGGCTGAAATTCAGCATTCTTCTTTAAGGTCAATTAAGATAAGAGTGCTGTGCCCTACAGAATTTGAGCTTCAATGAACAATGCCGATCTGTGAAGTTGATTTGAGACTCTCTTAATGGACCACAGAACTTAGGAGACTTATTTAATTTATTACTGGGACGTAAGAAAATAAACTTGTATTATATTTTCTTGGAAATTTGACTCGTGTATTTTAAATTACTGGGTGTAACGTATTTGGGTGGTAATTGATATTATTAGTAGGTTTTACTTTGCGTAAAGATAAGATAAAGATAAAGATATTTTATTTTGTAAAACATGGTACAGGCATAGATCTTAGACTAGGTAAGTAGTATCACTCATGTTTTGCCTTATGATGGCGTACAAAATTTCAATGGTACTTAAGCTAGCAAAAAAACATTAATGAAATATGTAGATAGTTATAAGTAAAACAAGATCAAAATAATGTCATCACTAAAAGAGAATGTGAACTATGTTTGCATCATTCAGTTAAAAATTCTTGTATGCTATAGTAGCATTTATTTATTAAATACCTTTTAAAATGGGTTTTAAATAATGTATCTGGCATTTGTTTTATTGCTTTGGGTACTTTGTTATACAATTTGGGCGCCAAACAGAAAATACTTTTATGCTTTAAGGTAGTTTTTGAACTTATTATACTGAAGCAATCATTATTCCTACGGTTACGAATTACAGTGTCAGATTGTTTTTTAAAAATATGTGGATTGTTCCGAACAAAATTTACTACTTCGAATATGAAAAGAGATGGCAGAGTCAATATTTTGTGTTTAATGAAAAATGGTTTGCAACTGTCTGTAACTTTTAACCCGAACATAGCTCTGACACATCGTTTCTGCGACTTAAAAATGATTTCTCTGTTTGTTGAATTTCCCCAATACATGATTCCGAACCTGAGGACTGAACCAACCATACCGTGATAGGCCGTGCAGAGCGCTTCTTTAGTTATAACTGGAGATAGTCTATAGAGGGCATAGGATGAGGAGCTGATTCTCTTATTGAGGTCTTCTGTATGGGCTTTCCAGTTAAGATTTCTATCAATAATGATACCTAAAAATTTTGTAGTGTCAGCTTTATTTATAGCTGTCCCTTGGTACGCGATATTAATGTCTGGTGAAGCTGATCTTTGGCTGAAGTGCATTATTTTAGTCTTTTCTAAATTTATTTTTAAATTATTGTTATTTAACCATTCTATTACTGATTTTACGGTACTATTAATTTCATTTTCATATGTGGTTTTGTTAATAGCATTTATTGTTATCGTACTGTCATCTGCAAAAAGGGAAATGGGATTCTGTGTCACCTTTGGAAGGTCATTTATATAAATTATGAACAAGAGTGGACCCAACACACTCCCTTGGGGAACTCCATATTCAACTGTACGTTTAGGTGACTTAAACATTTCTTCCTTTTTACTTTTGAAATTAATTTTGGATATCTCAGTATATATTTTACGGTTTTTGAGATATGATTCTATCAAGTTTAGTACATTTCCACGGATACCATATGCTTCTAATTTTTTTAATAAAATGTCATGATTAACGTAATCGAATGCTTGAGTCATGTCACAATATACAGCGCATACGGGTGTCTTATTGTCTATATTATTCATGACTGCACTCAAGAAATCAAAAATTGCTAAATTAATTGTTTTATTTTTTCGGAATCCTTTTTGATTATGTGTAAGAATATTAAATTTTTCTAGATAATTGTAAATTTGTTCATATATGTATTTTTCGAATATTTTAGAGAGAATGGGAATAAGTGCTATGGGTCTATAAGAATTCATGTTTTGTTTATCGTCTTTCTTAAACAACGGTTTTACAATTGACGTTTTGAGACTGTTTGGGTATAATCCCGTGTTAATACACAAGTTCATAATGTAACTTAGATGTTCGCATATTTCAGATGCAACATACTTAACTACGAGAGTGGATACTTCATCATGTCCTACGCTTGTAGTGTTTTTTAGTGACCTGATGATTTTAAGGATATCGTACGGTGTACTTGGTGCCATAAACATAGATTTATTTGAATGATCTATTAATGAAGTTACTTTTTCACCTGATCCCAAGATGGGTTTAATTTTTTCTATGAAGTAGTTATTGAAATTATTTGCGATCTCCTTGGGATTAGTTATAGTTTTGTCGCTTACTCTTATGGAACTGATAATACTTTTTGGTATATTATTCTTGGACTTATTTATGATTGCCCATGTAGCTTTTGATTTGTTAGATGCTGTTTTTATTTTATAAGTGTTTTGTGCTTTTTGAGTTAAATGAATTATGGTTTTATACAGCTTTGAATATTTTTTAAATTTAGTTTTATTAGTTATATTCTTATTATGTCTATAGTTCCACATTAGTGCTCTCTTTTTTTTGCTACAAATTTTTATTCCGCGTGATACCCATTGTTGTTTCTCTTTAATACTAACAGTAACATTTTTTATAGGAAAGCATAAGTTATATATCAATTTAAAAGTATGCATAAACAAATTATAGGCGGTATTGGGATTATCAGTATCATAAATATCTGAGAATGATAAATTTTGCAAGTAATTTTTAAATTTTTGTAAGTTACATTTACTATAGTCTCGTCTTTTTATTCGCCATTGATTTATCAAAAATACTTTAGTTACTGGTAATTTTAAAAATTGCGCTGTGTGGTCTGATAGACCGAAGTCGATAACCTGAGATTTACACTTCTTGCCAAAATTATGAGCAAAGTTATCGATGCATGTTCCACTTGTATGTCGAGTTGGCTGAAACAATTCCAACTTCAAATTAAAATTTAATAGCAAACATTCTAATTCTAATAAAGTATAGTTTCGCTTTAGAGAATCTATATTGTAATCACCTGCAATCACAACATTTCTGTTTGGGTTCTCCCTTTTTAGGATATCTAAA
>NWSH02000519.1:3219297-3238783 GCA_002382865.2 Heliothis virescens
AAAAAAAAAACATTAATGAAATATGTAGATAGTTATAAGTAAAACAAGATCAAAATAATGTCATCACTAAAAGAGAATGTGAACTATGTTTGCATCATTCAGTTAAAAATTCTTGTATGCTATAGTAGCATTTATTTATTAAATACCTTTTAAAATGGGTTTTAAATAATGTATTTGGCATTTGTTTTATTGCTTTGGGTACTTTGTTATACAATTTGGGCGCCAAACAGAAAATACTTTTATGCTTTAAGGTAGTTTTTGAACTTATTATACTGAAGCAATCATTATTCCTACGGTTACGAATTACAGTGTCAGATTGTTTTTTAAAAATATGTGGATTGTTCCGAACAAAATTTACTACTTCGAATATGAAAAGAGATGGCAGAGTCAATATTTTGTGTTTAATGAAAAATGGTTTGCAACTGTCTGTAACTTTTAACCCGAACATAGCTCTGACACATCGTTTCTGCGACTTAAAAATGATTTCTCTGTTTGTTGAATTTCCCCAATACATGATTCCGAACCTGAGGACTGAACCAACCATACCGTGATAGGCCGTGCAGAGCGCTTCTTTAGTTATAACTGGAGATAGTCTATAGAGGGCATAGGATGAGGAGCTGATTCTCTTATTGAGGTCTTCTGTATGGGCTTTCCAGTTAAGATTTCTATCAATAATGATACCTAAAAATTTTGTAGTGTCAGCTTTATTTATAGCTGTCCCTTGGTACGCGATATTAATGTCTGGTGAAGCTGATCTTTGGCGTAAATAAATAGAAACACAAATATTGAATTACGTGAAACACTTTAATTTATAGGTATTTCATTTATAGTTATAATAGCGTCTCTGTAAATGTAATATCTTGCAAATATACAGCAATAGGTACTTACTATCTATCTTAAGAATATATTAAATATCCTGTTTAGCGGATAAAACAGTCACTGCTTTGGGGAATGACGCTTTTGGACCTAAATGCACTAGAATATTAACATTAGCCTTATTCTTGGCACTGCAAATTATTTTTAATACACTTCAAATATCTGAAAGTAATTTCATAATTATTATAGCTTCATTTAATACATATTTTGCCCAATTTTTTGTCCTTGCGGTTGGAGTAATTTTTCAGGAAAATAAGTTGGTGTACATTTTCCTTTTAGCCTTCGTTGACAAAGTTATCTATAGTTAAATTGATTTGTAATAATGTAAAAAAATTCAAAGGGCCATAATGAAGATGTTTTATTCAAGAGAACGTTTATCATAACGCCATTAATATTTATCGGTTTTTGTTTTCGGTAAGTAGAATGTGAACGTAAATAAATATATAAACTGTTTTATGTTTGTTCTGATAACAATAGATTACAGTACTGTTATTTTGTTTTATTTTACTTTGTGTCTTTATTTATACGATGTATTTAAATTACAAATAATGTATTGGGAGCTCGTGGATAAGTCAAAGCTGAGCGGATCGATCGATCATAAGATTAAGCAACGTTAAGCGCGGTCGGTCCTAGGATGGGTGACCAATGACCATCTTATCAAAACGAGTTCTTCCGTGTTTCGGAAAGCACGATAAGTTGGTGGGTACCGGCTGTCATTTGAACATCTTTGGCAGTCGTTAAGGGTAAATAACCAGAACGACCAACCACCAGGCTTACCAAGGGTATCGGGTTACCCGGGTAACTGGGTTGTGGAGATCAGATAGGCGGTCGCTCCATGTAGAATACTGGTTCTCACCTGCATCCGGTTAGACTGTAATCCGACCCAACATAGTTGGTAAAGGCTAGGCAGATAATGATGAAATACCTGATCTAGTTTATCACTTAGCAAAATCGCCATCCTAATCTTGGTTTAACTGTTTGTCAAATATAANGGGAACGTTTAAGATACAAAATAGGTTACAGCTTCAAAATTTTAGCTAGAAAGTTAGCTCCTTCGCTTAGCCAGATAAAAAGAAGCCTACATAGCCTTCTTCAGTAAATGAGCTATATAAACTGAAACTGAAAGTTTTTTTTACATCGATAATTGAGATCAGCTTGTTTAAGCAAAACTATTTAGCTTTATAATATTAGTAAGTCGAGATCAATACATAATTTTACATTCCAATTACTTTGATATCGAATTCTAGAAGTTTTCATGATTTTGCTTACAAGAAAAGCAAATTATAAACTACGATAATAATATTTTGAAATAAACAACTTCTTATTATACAATTTTGATCAAATTATCTCTAGATTTATTATTGGCAAATAATGTTTTGGTAATTTCAAATTCGATTATTTTTAAATATCATTAAAAAGTTAAAAAAAAAATTAATCTATCCAGAATTTTTATTCAAATACAAGTCTCAGGGCTCTTTTCAAAGGTTCGAGATACAGTTATAGATAGCTATCTGACAGATAATACTACAGAAAATTGGTCAAAATTAAAAACGTTTATAGCATTATCTGTCAGTCAACTTAACCCTTTCCCTGTCCCATGAATCATTATATTCTGTAATACGCACCAATTGTTTAATTATTGTGTCTACTTTGTGGACAGTGAATGAGTTAATCTGGAGCCGCTGAAATTGGCCTATAGACTCCATATTTCACCACAGAGATCTCCCTATTCCCTTTTTTGGAAAAATAAATAAGTAGTAAATTATTCACCAATAACCGTAACTCAAGCCGTTGTTCAGTTGAATATTTCCGAACCGGATCCGTTTATAAGACAGAAGGTGGTCCGTGTAATCAAATATTGTCGTGTCGGAAACGGTCCGTTGGGACGGTTTCAGGCTACGGCTGTTAAACGGAGGATGCTCAAACATTGATTTTGGGGTCTTTATTGTCTTTCCATTTAAAATAAGATTATTTACTTGGTGTTTTTTTGGCGAATACCTATCGTTCCCTGGGGTACGTTTATGTATTTTTGACATCTTTGGCAGTCGTTACGGGTATTCAGAAGCCAGACGTCTGACAACCAGTCTTACCAAGGGGTGGGTTGTGGAGGTCAGAAGGCAGTCCTTCATGTAAAACTGGTTCTCTGCTGCATCTTGTAAGAACTGGAAGCCCCAACGTAGTTGGGAAAAGGCTAGGCAGATGATGTATAATTTCTATTTGATCTACAGCTTAGAATTGATTCACAACTTGTCATAAAAGTTTGGAAGCTAAAATTAACTTTTAATTTAGATTTTCTTTGGTCTGAAGTTTTTTCTCCATAGTGGCAGCTAAATAAATGAAGTTTTTCGTTTGATTTCCTTTTAGGTGTGACACACCCTTTTCTCTTTCCTAATAGAGCTGATTAATGACCCTTCTGCGTGTTTTTTTCTTAAATCTATTTAATTTCAAAAAGTACCTTTTTTTCGTTTTGGAAAAAACTAGTTTTAATTAGTGATAGCTAGCTGCCATGAATACAAAAATACTACAAGTAGAGCTCTTAGGCAAATCCTTATCTGTATTATTATAACAAACGTCTCCTACTTTATATTACATTTAGGCCCAATTACACTGTCAACATAAACCTCGGTTTTCTTAAAACAACCATTTTCTATAAATTTTCACGTTAAATTTTCTATGTAACATTTGTTTTTAACCGACTTCCCAAAAAGGAGGAGGTTCTCAATTCGACCGTATTTTTTTTTTTTTATGTATGTTAATCCATATCTCCGGCAGTTATAGACCGATTTGAGAAATTCTTTTTGTTTTCGAAAAAGTACGATGTCGGTGTGGTCCAATGGTAAGGAGACCAGGATCTGATGATGGGATCCTGGAGAAATTGAGAGAACTCTTCAAATTTCGTACGCTTTTTTACGTCGATGATACTATTACAGTACCGACTGTCACTGTGGGTGGGTATGGGTATTAAAGATATTATAGTTTTAGACCCGAAAACTGAAAAGCATAAAATAAAAAAAACTTTTTACAAAAAAACAAAACCGACTTCACAAAAAAACACTGAAAGGGATAAAATAAAACTTTTCACATGGCTCTAGAAGTCGGTGGCAAAATAAACACAGTCAACAGACCTGCAGACACCGACTTCTAGAGCCATGTGAAAAGTTTTATTTTATCCCTTTCAGTGTTTTTTTTTGTGAAGTCGGTTTTGTTTTTTTGTAAAAAGTTGTTTAAGACAAACGGACGTTTAAGACGACTTGGGCCTAAATATATCCTATTTCGTATAACTACCCTACAAGATTGTCTGCTATTTTCTGATAGCGATAAGCGGTTTATATTCTGAGTTTATTTTTCCTCCTCGCCTTAAATGCTTTAGCCTGGAGCCTTTTAAGTTATAAGGAAAAACATATTTGTTAATTCTGAATATTCGACTTTTTGTATGCCGTGTCTTCTTAAAACTTGTAACAGTTAAAAAGATTAGGATCAGGTAGATTAGACTTAGACATTATGATCAGAATCTTATCCAAAACTTGGTAAATTCAATTCAATTCAATTCAAATATTTTATTTCAGACCAATGATCCATAACGTGTTAGTATCACTTTAACTAAAATTAATTGACGACACGTAAATTTGCATGTAAAATATAACTGATTTATCTTTCCACTTAATCTTCTTTTCACTAGACTCCAAAATATAACACAGTCTGGTCTCATTATGGATCGCCATCATCGTCGTCATCTTAGCCTATTGTCGTCTACTGCTACATGTAGACCTCCAACAGTGCGCCTACCACCATAGTCTTGGGTAGCCCGCATCCACCCACTATCTGACATCTTCTTCTCATCATCAGCCTTTTTATTGTCCTATAGTTGAGCACAGGCCTTCTCTCACACAGAGAAGGATTGAACGTTAATCACCGCGGGTTGATTTCAGACTTCATTGTTCAGGATTCCTCGAGAGATTTTCTTTCAGCTTTAAGCAGTCGTTGGTGTCCAAGATATTCTTAGAAAGAACATACAAATTTAGAAAAGTTGCATTGGTGCTTGACTGACCTGAAACCGAACTCTTGGGACCCACTCATATTTGGGAGGTTGCTTTACCCACTAGGCCACCACGACTACATAATTCTTTTTAGGTAATGAAAACGTTAATCATTGAGTATATCAACAATGTGCCAGGCCAACCTGTTGTAGATATTTTAATCCCTATTCTTATCTACCTTACAGTACAAGTAATTGTGCATCTATTCAGCCGTGATTGCTCCAGGGAGTTAGCCAGGCTTTTACTAGAAGGCTTTATATTTAATCTTTATCGATCTTTAAGGGGAGTTGTTTACGGCAGTTCTTGCTTTGAGCCAGTTCTTGCTTATAGATTTTGAGCGCAGGTTGGAAAAATATTAGTATAGAGTTCGGCCTGATTGCAGTATTGTCGGCAAAACAAGGGCTTGTCGTTTGGAAGTTGAACTGAGTGGTGCCAGAATTTTGTTAGTAAAAAAAATATGACCTTTGATAAATGTCTTCTGCCTGCACTCTCTTCACCATCCTTAAAAAAACTTTAAGGACTCGTCGTATGACAAATAATCCAAGGTTAGGCACAATTTTGACCCGTAAAAAAATTACAATATTCTGAATTCTTACATTTGGCAAATACCCCTGACCAGGCCCCTATTCTATTTGCTTCTTCCTAGGGCACCCTGTGTATTAAACCTACAATCATCATCTGCCTAGTCTTTTCCCAACTATGTTGGGGTCGGCTTCCAGTCTTACAAGATGCAGCAGAGAACCAGTGTTTACATGAAGTGACTGCCTATCTGACCTCCACAACCCAGTTACCCGGGCAACCCGATACCCATTGCTAAGACTGGTTGTTAGACTTTCTGGCTTCTGACTTCCCGTAACGACTGCCATAGATGTTCAAATGACAGCCGGGACCCACCAATTTACCGTGGCTTCCGACACACGGAAGAACTCGTTATGACAAGATGGTCACCCATACACAGACCGACCGCGCCAAGCGTTGCTTAACTTTATGATCGATCGATCCGTGCGGCTTTGACTTAGCCACGAGCTACACCTACAATACTACCCGTTAATCAATTACTCTGATATCAAAAGTTGGTAAACAATCCACGTCCATATTCATGTCCCTATTCTTGCTTCTTCCTTCACCCTGTATAAAACTACAATAGTAACATTAAGCAAAACAAGGGGTTACACAAAAGGTTACAATAACCGTACCTATATAGTTACGATCATTCGTTCAAGAGTTTGCATGTTCACATTAGAGGTATGTCACCCAGTCACCCGGTTACAAGTGTGATTACATTAAACACGCCTTACTGCCAATAAACAAGTCTTAGATCAGGGGTGGACAACATTTTTTCAATGTGAAGAAGAAAATATGTCTGATTTGGAAAAGAAGAAACGCCACCTAAGACACGTAGGTAAAATTTATTCTAGGATTTTAAATGTTGAAGCTGTCTTCATTTTTATTGCTAAGTGTTCTTAGGTTTAGTAATTTTCGGCGATATTTTGTACATATGTCTATAGTAAAGATTTACAGACTCCTTGTTGGTCGACCCAAATAAATTTATGTGGTACTGAGAGATCCGTTCTTTGAAAAGGACTAAGTAAGGTTTCTTTAATATTACAGTAATATCTGGTAGAAAGTTAAAAGAATATACAATGATTCTGTGAAAAGAGTTCAATAAAATTGGATCAAAATCGACGTGGCAATAAATCCCAGTATTTAAAAAAATATTCTCTGCAACCAGTTGCCAGACTAATAAAATTTACATTTTAGTCAGTAAATAACCTTCAAAAATGTTTGTAACCCCTATCACATTTTAGCAGTGTACCAAAGGTTTTTTACCCCTGCATACCCCATTACCGTGATAGGTATTGATAAGCATCTTTAGTGCAGTAAAAAACGAGCCTTTGTTTCAGTACTTTTAATTACTCTGCCCTACATTACCTTACTAGCTTTGTTGTTCCGGAAAAACTGTATTTCTAGAGCGTGATACGAACACATTGTTGTTTTTGAAATACCTTTTTTGGATATTCGTGTTTTTGACGTAACAAAAGCTTTACAAGGTGTCGTGTGTAATGTAAGTATGGTCACATGCTTAGGGTCAATTTATCCTTATCATGATACGCAAAACCGGCGAAGTGCGAGTCGGGCTTGTACACAAACAGTTCCATACCATTGTCTACAAAACGAGAAATATATATTTATGCTATTCTAGTTTTCTATATTTCTTGTTATAGCGACAACAGAAATACACCGTCTGTGAACTTTTCAACCATCTAGCTGACACGGTTCATGAAATACAGCCTGGTGGACAACGAAGTCTTAATAATAAGGTCCCGTTTTACCCTTTGGGTACGGAACTCTAGAAATTGAAGAGACTTACAGGTAAAGTGTCCGCTCCTGAAATATTGTACATACTCGTAAATAAATGGAGATCGATCGGTAACCTTTTCTATAGCTACCGTATAAACTATTAGTGATGACTCAATTTAGTTTGTGATGACCTCAATCTGTTTTATCAGACCCACGACTGTCTATTGTTTTTCTTCCAAAAATTGCCCTTTAAAAAAATGTAGGATATGTAAGCTTCCGGCAGCGGTTTCACCTGATTCCCGACTTGCCGTACCGGGATAAAAAGTAGTCTATATTTTATTTTGATGTATAAACTTTATTACTGCCCAGTTTCATCAAAATCCGTCCAGTAGTTTTTGTGCGAAAGAGTAACATACATACACATACATCCATGATCATCGCATTTATGATATTAGTAGGAAGTAGGATGTTTTAGCTCTAGCTACCGCCAGCAGTTTCACCCGCTTCCCGATGGACCTACTTCCCATATCGGGATAAAGAGTTTTTTATATGTTATTTTAATATATAAGCTACATTACCGCCAAGTTCCATCAAACTTTCGCATTTATAATATTAGTAGGACTTTTTTGTGCAAGACATGGTTACTCCATGGTTGAGCAACCATTCTTATTATCAAGACCTGAGAGTACCTACGTGGTTTAGACATTCCCGGTTGTCATGAAAATGTCTGCGACATTCGTTCTGGTTAAGTGGGTTTGAAAGGCCAGATGGCAGTCCTACCGTTTCGCTTGGCTATTCAGCTGCATCGACCGTCTTCAGACTTGTTGCTGAATCGAAATAAAATTGGAAAATATCGATTTCACTTTTTTAGGTACTACAATACGGTCACTTAGTGATAGTTACTCAAAGACATGAAACCTTAAATCTCTTTGTTGATACATTTTTTTTTGTTTTTAATTAAATTATGTACAATTGTACATTCATCGTTGTGTAGGTAGTAATATGGAAAGTAAACATTATGCTTGTAATACGGGAAACTGCTGACACTTCAAGAGACCCAAGGGCTGGTTTCTATTTTGGACAAAAATAAGCAATGCCATCCAACGTGATGTACAATGCTGCCAGACTCTTGGGTACGCTTCCAGTGGGCAGCGATAAGGAGGAGTTTTTTGATGCCATATTTTAATTTATTTTATACGTGAATGACATTCCGCTGATCTCAAGACAAAGACATTTTTATCTTAAATTCATTTGAGAACTTATTTAAAAGATGATAAGGAAACCATAGCGTGATGATTAGGGATTAAATAAAATTAAACAACGCCAACAACAACAACAAATGCAAATAAGTAATTTAAATATTCCGCGTTAGAAATATTGAAAAACTACACACATACTCCAAATATTTGCGTAGCCTTTTCCTAACTATATTGGGGTCGGCTTCCAGTATAATCGGATGCAGCTGAGAACCAGTGTTTTACATGGAGCGACTGCCTGTCAGACCTCCACAACCCAGTTACTCTTGCAACCCGATATTCATTGGTACACACATATATCTTATACAATACCAAAATAGCAGCCTTCCACGACCCCTAAATACTTATTTCGCTTTATTCATCAATAAGCGAGCCTTCAAATATTCAAGCTTCTAAAGTCATACTTGAAATTTTTCATCCAAAGTTATATTTAGTCCCTTTTATACAATAGTCCCCGAGGTACCATCTCCCGATCGATGTGGGTCTACAAGGAGCTGTGCCTACCGTAACTTGGACGGTCATTGTCCGCACCTGACAGTTGTTTGAGTACTTCAAATACAATGGACTGGAAATGAGAACCTTTTATTATTATGTGGCTATGTTGTGTAGGTACTTGTTTCACATTTTAAGAGAAAAATGAGAGCTGAAGTTTAGTGTTGAGGAATAATGTTGATGTTATCAGCAAGGTATATGACACTACATACTAAAAAGTAAAGCATTCTGTGTCTGACTGTCTATTCACGACAATTCACTACGCCATGTACAGACAACAGCACACCAAGTTACACAATCTGTCACTGCAATAGATTTTCAACCTTATCACAATAGCAGAAGATTAATTCGACAGATTCGTCTACGTTGACCTGCCGTTGTCTGTACTAATGCGGATTTTAACATTTGATAGAATGATCCATAAGGAAGATTTAAGTTTACAATATTAAACATATAATCTGCCAGTACTTATTTTACTTTTTTATCGAACGTGAAAACAAATGAGCCGGAATCTTTTAAAAGTGAATGTCGAAGAAAACTTGTGTAACTTTAGAACTTTTAGGGTCAATTCACACCGAGACGCGACGCGGCTTTGATCGGCACCGATCTTGCACGCCGCGCGTCACCGCCGCGTCAAGATGTGTCGCGCTGCGCCGCGCGGCGTCTCGAGGTGCAGCGCAACATATCTGAATTCTCACAATTAAATGTGTATCGTTTCGTGTAGGTAGTGAATAAAGTATATTTTGTATATTTTGAGTCGCTCTATGTAAAATCTGCGTGCAGAGTCGCGTCGCGTCGCGTCTCGGTGTGAATTGACCCTTAGAATCATCCACGATTGGACGTTGTTTTTTCCTAATGTAAATATTAACAGTACTAATATATTATGTAATACTAACAGTACTAATGCGTTATGTTACATAACCATTTTATCAGCGTTATCAGATAAGTATTAGAGATGTCCGATTTTAGTGCTCCTTTGATAATATTAGTGGTAGATAGTAAGTAAATAACTTTTATTAGACGCATTAACAACTCAGGAAATAATGTGTGTGTCAGTCTGTCACGAGTTATCTAATATGATAATATCTATCTTGATAATGTTGTTTGCATAGATTTGGTAACATAATGTTTTTGTAGATAGTTAAGTAATCAGTAAATATGTATTTACAACCACAACACTTTAATTTCACATCAAATTAGTAAAAAAAACCATTTCTTCCTGGGTTTCAATATAATTTGATGTTAAAATGTGTCTAATTCTAAGTTAAGATGGCTATTGATTAAATAATAAACTAATTTACTGCACCTGAATAGAAAGGCTGGCTTTCTCGATAAATGGGTTATCTAACACTGAAAGAATCAGTAGTTCCTGATATTCGCGCGTTAGACAAACAAACAAGCAATCTCTACATCTTTATAATATCAGTACATATATTACAAAAACACTATTCATCTTCAATTTGAGTAACAATCACTTATCTATACTAATATTATAAAGCTGAAAAGTTTGTTTGTTTGAACGCGCTAATCTCAGGAGCTACTGGTCCGATTTGAAAAATTCTTTCAGTGTTAGATGGCCTATTTATCGAGAAAGTCTATAGGCTATTTTTTATCCGGGTGCGCGCAGTAGTTGGCACGGGAAAGCGGGTGAAACCGCTGGCGGAAGCTAGTAACTTATACTTACTAAAAGTTTACTACTTTTTTCCAAACCTAAATACGATCTACACGCTATTAACAATTTGCCGAAACAAAAGAAAAACCAAACTAAGTTACGTGTTGTCCCATTAACACTAAGCACACACTTCAGTATAACTTATTTCTCAATCGTCTAAGTTAAGGTCGTTTGTGTTACGGCTGTTAAGTTTTATCTTAATACAAGTGTATGTGTGTACTTAAGTTTTACAAGACGAACGCGTTAAACTTTATTGGGCGTTCTGTTGATACTGTTGTCAATGGTTTGTAGGTCTTTTTTTTATTTTGATGGGAAATCATCGGTATGACCCCTCCCGCTGTGAGTGACAGCAGGAAGGAATGTCAGACTTTTACTGACTAATACCCACCGTGTTCCTTCGGGAGCCCTTTGTGTGTCAGCCAACTCTTTCGAACAACCCGCAGCCCCGACGGGCTCTGGCCCTAGTGGGCCCCGCAGGGATTTGCTGACACTCTCTGACGAATGGTTTGTAGGTCTCTGGTGGTAAATTACAGCTGGGTGAAGTTTTTAGATTGAATAAAATTACATTGAGGATTTTTTGAGAGAAGCTCTGTTTTAATGGGCTTGATTCTCTATAGCTGGGCTTGTACACCAAATTGAAAATCACATCGCACTGCATCGTTGATATATGATTTCGTTTCAATGGGGTCTCCCTTCCATAATTTGGGTAACCGTTCCTTAAACAGCACATGTACTAACTAGAGGTAGTTTACATTTTTTTGTGTCACGGTCTGTGATTAGAAGATAGCTAAATAAACTACAAAGAAGATTTTCATCAAGTATGACCTAAAATCGCAGAATTGAATCAATTCGCAAGTTTATAATGCGACTTTGGATCCCAGTTTTATCTACAACCTCTTATATTAGTATTTTTAACCCTAAAAAATGCCTACGCGAAGACGAAGGAAAATCCTGACGTGATGCAATTTCATGTTTCCATTTTGGAAGTAGCTGCGTCATTTCCTGCTGTACGAAAGATAGGCCCAAAAGTGTCAACAAGAGTTGTGCTTACTTCTGATAAGATCTGTGACCCACGTTTCAGTGATTTTATGTACGTCACCACTTCATCTTTTTACCCTTATCTAGAGTGATCTTCTATTCTTCTGTTTTGATAGACATTTTCTACATAAAGGTATAGGTACAGATAACAGCACATCTGTCAAATTTCTGCAATAGATTTTCAACTTTATCCCAATGTTGGAAGGTTAATATTCGATCGGTAAAATTTAACAGATTCAAGTAGGTTGATCTCCTGTCGCCTGTACATAGATAAATAAATATATCGGGACACCTTTTCACACACGGTCGGTTAGCCCCATGGTAAGCTATTAATTAGCTTGTGTTATGGGTGCTAACACAACTGATAAACTACATATAATTACGTATATAATTTTATAAATAGATACATATTATAACACCCAGACCACAGCCAAAAAAACATGCTCATCACACAAATGTTGACCGCTTCGGGAATCGAACCCGGGACCATCAGTTCGGCAGTCCGGCATGGTAACCATTGCGTCAACGAGGTAGATAGAGAGATCATCTATGTTTTCTTTTGACAGTCATTTTCTACATATTCCATAACTTTACGGTATGTACCAGATTTATAATAAAGCTGATTGAAAGGGCAAGAGCATAGATATTTTCGATTCAATCATTGGATTAAAACAATGGAAAACTATTAGGTATTTCTCAGATTCTAATCTTGTTTAAGATTTTTTACCTTATTGTTAAATCATAACACGCCTTCTACAAATTCTTATCTATTGTTAATCTATCAACACTGTTATGTTTATAATAACTTTTGATTTTAATCACCTTATGAGTTAAATACTCATCTCTTAGTCATTTTTATTGCTGATGAATAGTGATGGAGTATCTATTAATTATCAAATTATGAGAGCCAGCTGCAGTACATATAACACATTTTATATTGCCTACGTTGTGATGATTCATAAAGCTTACGAGTATGTTTAGAATCCCTCAACAAATCAGTACTGATATTAAATTGAGCATTTCTTAGATTTAAAATTAGGTACTGCCTGGCCTTTTCCCAACTATATTGGGGTCGACTTGCAGTCTAACAAGATGCAGCTAAGTACCAATGTTGTACATGGGGCAAATGCCCATCTTACATCCTTAATTTGTGACCTCTTGTTTTCAAAAGTTCAAATAATTTTGTTTCTTCTCAAAGTTTCTCATAAGGAAAGTATAACAATATGTATAAACATTACAGAACCCTCTCAGAGCACTGCAAATTTTAGTCGACCGACAGTTTGATTGAGCTCATATTATATCAATGTAGAGATTAATGGTAGTGCACATTACAACGACCAGGTATCCGAACGACTCAAAGTTTGATTGGATTCTCGATTACCTTCTAAATAAACTGTCAGCCAACCATCGGACCAACTATGAGCCAACTGTTATTAGCCAACCTATCTATCCGATTGAAATTTGACATAATTTTTACGAACCTATACTGTTAAAATTCGATCTTTAATTACAAATCAGATTAGTTATAGAAAGCCAACGTTAATCTATTTTGTAAGAAGGTTTTTATATCTACACAACATAAGGTAGCTATATCTATGACCTGATTTACCTACCACATAATTAATAACAAATAACAATTAATCCTATTACAATTGACTCTGAATTATTACACAAATACGAGTCGACTAAATGTTCTGCTAATAAATTAATAATCTGTCGTATACGTAGCAATTATATGGCTGGCTGAGTTACTACATTACGTTGTGTAAATACCTTGGTATCTGGTCTTGGTCGTATTTGTGATAATATAACTTATACACAGTGTCTCTTTACGACAGACACAATTTGTTTTAGCTGGGAGATATATCTAATAGAAAGTTAGATATTTTTCATTTATAATTTTCTCCGTTCAAAAATCCGTATTAATCCATAACAATTGGTAGATAAAAATATCGACATTACCTTTTAAAACATCCGAGACTAAAATGATCTCACACTCGTATAAGTTTAGGCCATTATGCAACATACGGAACTTTCATCAAAAAACAAAAGATTTGTCCGTCTATTGTTACGTTCCTTTTTCGAAAAGACACCCAATTTCCATTAGCAGGTCTTCATCAGCCAACAAACGAGGTCACACATAAGAGACCTCATGTGACACTGAATAATTACACGGTGTCATTGCAACGGGAGGCTACGAGGCCGCCAGCTAGGGGGCCGTTCGGACACCGTATTTACGGAAATACGAGGCTGAAATATGACGTCACTTCCACAGCTGAGATCCCCTGTGAGTTCCGTACAGTCACTCCGTTGATTAATGTTTTGTGAACAGAAGGTTAGGGGAGCCCAGGGGCTTTCGATCAAATGCTTTCGCAATCAATGAGTGGCCTGATTTTGAGGTATATTTTCACTGCTCAGGGAAATTGAAAATGCATTTTTTGCAGCTACAAGTCACAGTGTATCTAGTTACTTGGTTCCGCCTCACCACACTCAGACAAAAAGTAGCGTATGTCCTTCCTCATACTTCAGACTTCCTGTTTGTCATATTTCATTTGAATCGGTTCAGCATTTTCAGCAAAATTCAGACGGTCAAAGTCAGTTACCTATTTTGACATTTACAATATTATAATACCTAGCAAGGATTAGGCAGTCTAACATCCTACTAAATTTTTTTATTCTTGCGTTACTCATAACATCAAATAAAAGGTGTTGAACTATTGACAGATAATTAATTACTCCAAACCCGATAAAAAATTCAATAGATTAAAAACAGGCTAGGCTATTGAATTCCTGTCATTGTCACTTTTCAATAGCCGATCGCTCGAACTTCGAACCTAAAAATGACGAACTGAAATGTCATCTATTCAATACATTTCACGAATAAATATCTACATAAAAAAATTCAATAGGCTTATTTAATAAAAAATGTCCGTATGTATGTGTTAAACGTATATGTATTGAATGAATAGGCTTATCAAAGACAGAAATTGATGTATGGCACTCGATTGAGTGACGAATAAATACGATATGCCAGTCGATGACGGAGTATTTCAATTTGTTTCTATGTACAGACAGCACGTCAAATTTCTGCAATCGATTTTCAACCTTATCACAATAGTGTTAAGTTAATATTCGATTGGTAAAATTTGACAGATTCGTTTACGTTGACATGCTGTCGACTGTACATACGATATTAACGAAACGTTGTTGAGCTTTAGGATTTCTGTATTGCTTACAATATTATAGGTATTGTAAATTATATTATGAAACGAAGTTATATGATATTATCACAGTTTAGAGCGTAAGTGAAGATTCTTTGTCTGGTCTTACACTTTCGTAGCTTCCTCGCTATACCGATTAACTGCGGAAATCAATATTCTGTCTATCTCTGGATTTGCTTACTAGTGATAGAATTTTGACATTAGCCCCATACAAGTAATGTCAAATTCCTATCTTTGGTAAGCAAATCCAGAGTTAGATAGGTTATTGGGAACGGCCGTAAAGCAATATAAACATCAGTTTTCTTAAAACAAGTGATTTGTACGAATTTTCACGTTCAATTTTGAGACTAAACTGTTTTTTTTTTTTAATAAAATATTGGGCTTTTGCGGTAACATTTTGATATGACTATTGGTCAAAATATGTAAAATGTTTAAATGTAATTTAATGTTTACACATTTATGTTAGGACTATTCCCTTGAGTTATTCGTTTCGGTGTTTTACTTCTCAAACAAGAAATTATTGGCGTCATCCCTGTTTCAAAATATGTTTGACGTAACTGTGGTTATTTCAAACAATATGCAAAATAAGTACCATTAAACATTTAGGTAATGTAATTTACCCAAAACTTCTCAAACTAGCTTAAATTATTAACCAATTTGGACCCTTTAAAATACCTCTGAACATACACATGATTTGCATCACGAGTTTAGAATTTTGGCCCGACAACAACCTTTTTTGTGTCACTCGGGTATATTTTCGGTTCGGTCCACATTCTGGACGATCGTCTTTTATTATTTATGCACGCTTCGGGAAGCGAGGTCAGAGGTGAGGATACCACGACCACCAAGGTGCCTCGTTATTTTATTAAATGGCTACGGCGGATAGCTACTGAATTTAATAGGATAGCAGGTGTTGGTTTATGGTTCATGTGGAATTAAATTGTGAAAGTTTGTAAATTATTATTTTTTTTACCAATAATTGTGTACACCTTTAACCTTATATATTTGTTATTGAACATAAAATCGGTCAATTTTGTAGAAAGGCAGTCTTTGTATCTACTCGCTTCCTCGTTCATATTCTTAATATCAAGTTACGTGGTTTTGATAGCTAATGGAACCATCAATAAACTTCTAGTCATATTATAGTGCAGGTTCGATACTTAAATAATCTATAATGGTTTCCACCTCATTACGAGTCGAGGTGCGCTCTCGAGGTTCGAGTTTGCCGCCCGAGGGAGTTACCGATACCGATGTATCGATTCTATCGATAGAATCAAGTATATCGAGTAGGTTATCAGTATTCGGTTAGCATCACCGTATTAATAGTGATTTGTTGTGGCTAAATTGTGGCAACCAGTGTTTATTTCAAAGGAAGTGAGAGTAATGGCTTATCGGCTTTTGGAGTGTTTTGTGCCTTGAATATGTTGAGCCTTTGGTGGAGTTAGAAGACATATTTTTTTCTGTATATCGAATAAAAATATCGATACTTAGTGGAACATTATTGATTACCCAAATGCCTAAATTTTTGGAATTAGAATTGGAATTTTTATTTATAAACTTTTACATTGTGTTATTTTGCTACAGTAATATACCTAAATAATGTTCTTCACAAGAAAAAATAACATGATATATTTGATGTGTGCCAAACCGCTCGATGCTTAGCTGCATCCAACTTCTGCTGATCTATACTCTAAATATTAATAAACAAATGCATCCGAGATGCACCACGTACCGCCTCAAATACATATTATATTACCAGCGCATATACAGCACATATCTTTTAAAAAGTTATCTATATTCTAGTAGAGCTCATTACTAGTCTAGGCCACGCGAATGCAGGTGAGAGATAAAAGATAATATCTCAAAGGTAAACATCAGTATTCCGGGCAGGCATGCGGGAATGCTTGGTACAGGCTGCCGTAATAAGTTCGTAAATTAAGGTTTTTTATTCGTTTGTTTTTTTACTGTTTATGCTAACACTTTTGTCAATGTATAGCTGATGTATTGAATTTTATGTGTAGTTTGGGATTGGAATTTACCGTGTATAGAGCTGTTCTAAAGTTGGAGAGTTTGTTTTTAGGGTTCCGTACCCAAAGGGTAAAAAGGAACCCTATTACTAAGACTTCGTTGTCTGTCCGTCTGTCTGTCTGTCTGTCTCCAGGCTGTATCTCATTAACCGTGATAGCTAGAATGCTGAAACTTTCACAAATGATGTATATCTGTTGCCGCTATAACAACAAATACATACTAATAATTAAAAAAAATATTAAGGCTGTTGATTTATATTAACTAATTGCAAAATTGTATACTAGTAGCGCCATCTATTAGAAATAATGTGCCACTTAAGTAACTCACACTTGACCATTCCTATTGTACTTTTTTCATAGATAATGGTACGGAACCCTTCGTGCGCGAGTCCAACTCGCACTTGGCCGGTTTTATAGATTAAAGGCGCTAATCCTTTGTTGCATTCACTGTTAAATAGTCTCCTTACTGGAAAAGGCTATAAGCTCCTTATTATCAAGGTGTATTTAAGAGTTTCCATATTTGTTAATTATAAGGTAAAACCATGACCCCTTTTTTTCCAGTAGTCGGTTCAATACCACAAGTGATGACGACAATATATTTATGGCTAGTTTTTACTTGGGTCTTATATAGGTATAGGAGAATGAGAATCGTTGTCTCTAATAGTTGGTAATTCTGAAAGTTTTCAATAGACTATATTAAAGCACATTGCATTTGGTCACAAAGGACTAAGTTCACAGTTGACTCTTTTATTTTTCAAAGATTTCTACCAAATAGATAGTATTAAAATTTTAAATTCACTTGAACGCACTCTGCCGCAGCCGTTACATTGCTTTCTACAGATAACAGCTGTCTTTAATAGCTGAAAGGGAGGTCGTTACACAGCAATTATTTTTGTTGAAAGTAATTTGCTGGAAATCTAACAAGAGAATCTGAATTGTTATATTTTCAGAACCGCAATACATTCTATACTTAGGTATATTATAAAGCTGAGGAGGATAATATTTCTCTCGCTAAATGGTTTTGAGTGAACTCAAGTTCCAGGTAAAGTTCTAGATATCTATCTGAGAGATAACGCCATAAAAAGGTAGTCTAAATTAAAAACATTTCCATGACATTATCTGTTCAGTTACTATTTAGAATAGTCACTCTGGATAGGGCCTTCTTAAATGTAGGTAGACAATTTTATCTTAGTTAATCTTGTGTTTGTACAGTTTATGAAAAACTGCTACAACATTATATAAGTGTAAAGTGTGATGTTCACGTCAGGGGTTCTATAACGACTTAAAACAGCTCCAAACCTTTCTACAACAAAGATGTTGCCACCCTTTTTCCTTTCAACGCTACATAAAATAATTTCGGAATATTTCCTGTTAAAAATGATATAATGTGTCACTTCGTTCTTTTGAAAACCTTCGCCTTTTATTTAAATTTGGATCTTTTGTGACTTTTGCAAAAGGCAAGGTTCAGGCTTTTGGGAATATTTCTGCGAAGTGGTTCTTTTCAAATCAAAATCAAATGAAAGTTTCTGTTGTTAAGAGAGTGCTTGATGAGTAATTTTGGTACTGGTGGAGTGTTGTTGTATCTACACTTTCATGCAAATAATATAATCGTAAGGAGACATTTCTTTGTTTGTAAAAAGGCTCCGATGCTACTGAACTGATTTGGAAAATTCTATCACTATTGGAAAGCTTCCACGTACGAAAAGACGTGGGTTCTTCTTCTTATCGAGTGAGCTGCAGGTTTAATCACCTAACAAGCTCTAATGTCAGAGTGGACGTGGGTAAACCAAGGAATAGTGGGGAACAGTTAGTACTTTATAAAGCAGTTTCTACTATAAAAGTAGGAAATATCCAGCGATATAAACATAGGTAATTCAAATAGGATTGCGAAATCTCAATTATTTCACCCACAATTTTTCCGCCTCATCGATTTGTTTAGACGCTAAAGAAAAACAGCTTTATATTTACCGGCTCGTTAATTCTGAATAAATAGTACTACTTAAGTAAGATTTCTGGGCTATTATTTACGGGCTTTTCTAAGTCGAATTAATTGGTAAAAGCGGAGAAAAATTTTTCCTTTTGGTTTTAATTATTTTCTGACCTCATTTCACTTTTTATTCTTATTTATTTATTTAGGTTAGCCAACAATTGTTTACACATAACATTACATTTCTTTCAATTGACATATAAACATTTGTAAGTGTAACAATCACTTATAGGCTAACACCACATGCACTATAGGTAAACGGCTTGACTAAATTAAATCAAATAAGATTAGTAGGGATACAAAATTAAATGATTTAGATATTTTTTTTATAAGTACAGTGATCAATCAGTGTTAGTAAGTGAATTTTATGAAAAAAGTTACTTTTTTCTTCCTACCATTATAAATTAATTTGTGATGTCTTGTGTTTTTTTTTGTGTTGTCAACTAATAAAATACTGTTAAAATATCAAGAAGCTGATTATAGTTAGGTAAATTACATAAGATTAGTAATATAATATTGTTGCGGACGCCGAGCCCTAAATAGAGAAACTAAGCTAAACAATAAGTCAGATGTCTGTAT
>NWSH02000519.1:3239508-3250873 GCA_002382865.2 Heliothis virescens
TTAAATTCATATTTGAGTAGCACGTTCCGTTTTAAGGTTCTGTTGCACTTTTTGTCAAAAATGTGGTCGGGTATGAAAGTAACATAGCCCTGTGGGTACAAAAGTAACATGTTACTTTAGATTCTTTCGTTTTACAATTTTTTCTTAAAACTCCAATCTTTCTAAAAAGTGCTCCTTTTACGAATTGCACCAATTAAGAAGTGCACCAGTTGCTAAGTTCACCATTTGAGCATGGTTTACAAGTTGAGTAGTGCACCAAGTGCGTCAAACCCTATGCAACCTTAATGATTAAAGCTACACAACAATCATGTATGACGAAAATGTTCCTTTTAAAATAATGTAAAAAATTTCCCACGAGAGCATATGTCTATCTTTTATGGTTGACTCACAATAACACGTGTAATTCCCGATAGCTTAGCAGTTCTAAGCTTTCTGATTTTATTTGTCTACTCTTGCGTTTATAATAGGTATTCTCAGTCATCGCTAATTAAAATAGTTAATATTATTAACTATCCATTAGCATATGGTATAATATTGTATTTATTAGCAGACCCTATGTCTTGTTACTTTCGACCCACAACGTGTTACTTTCGACCTGCCTATGTGGTCGAAAGTAACGACTGACGACTATTTTTTAAATAACTGTTTTCCCTATAAAACACATCACAATGTAATAAATCGAGTTACTAGTCTAAAGAACATGAACTGAATTTATACATGGTTATATTGATTTTATGATAACAGTAATACCCGGCCAGAAATGAAGGTACAAGTACAAAGTGTTACGTTCGTCCCCGGTCTCCCCTACTTATTATACGGCATACCTGTCATTATCTACTACCTACTGACTTGAAAATAAAACTCTAAAATAAGGTCAAAAATCTCAAAGGTTTCATGACCTTCAACTCTCCAAGTATAATCAAAGGAGGTACATTAAGTTCTCCTTGTATCAAAGTAGCAAGCTGTGATCAACCGCTCGACAAAGGTCAAGCGGAGACGGGTGACATTTACAAGTGTCTCGAGTGTCCCAGTCGGTACTGGAAGTGACAGAAAGTGGGTTAGAAACAACACGGAATTGTATATATTGTTTTTTTTTTTGTATAGGTAGATTATTGATATACCTGGCTGTTGTCTGAGCCGTATCTCTCATGTTCAGTATCGTATAAAAAATACTCTAGATACTAATATTGTAAAGGTGAAGTTTTTTGAACGACAATCTTAGTGGAAGACGTAGTTCCACTGGAATGCGAGTGAAACCGCTGGTGAAAGCTAGTGTATACGACTCATGGCCAGTTTTCGAGCCCTTTTAACTAAAATTAATAAAATAAACTTTCAACAAAGGTGCTCCGCAATCAGCCATAAATTATATAGTGTATGAATTTTCAAAAATCTGACAGAACAAAATCCTTATAAAACTAGGCTAAATAAGACGTAAAACGAATGCTATCAACATACATTCTACGCCAAAATTACCACTATCGTAAACCTAATTAAAAACTATTTTAGTCTACATTTTCAGCATAAACCACATTTTTTCATCACCGCGGTACGTTTACGTGTCCATGGACAAAACAGACATCAAAAGAGAGGTACACATCCGATTTTTTATTATCTATGTATAGTTCTATACTCGTATGATCTCATACATTCCATCAATGTAAACAGAGAAACCAGCATTCTATAGTTTCTTTATTAAAACAATTTTATTTTAGTAATACACGGCCTGAAAAATATACAAAATATCTCTTAATATTGTGATGGAGTCCTAGCCGATTGCCGACCACGGCGGCTGTTCTCATATAAGGAGATCGGCCAGCTGCGCAGGACATATTATAGTGCACAAGCATTTGCGCTGACACAGGAGCATTTTGCATTATCATCATCACTTTCAGCGCTTCATGCAAGCGCTTCAAACGAAATTATACTGATTTGTTATTTGTACAGTTCTTTATTTAATTTTAATAATAATATGATTGTTTTGTTTAAAAAGTAAGTAAAAAGTAAAATAAGTAAAAAAATCATAAACACTGTTCGTAGATAGAAGTTGTCTGTGCGGCTTCACTAACATTTTGCAAAACTATTTATTTAGGCTCAAAAATATTTTAAAAACTATTGTTCGTTAAGTATACGATTATTATTAAACCCAGCAACATTTGAGATATTATATCTACTACTACTAACCAAGGTCGCAGTTTTCAGCCACTTACGAAAACTCTCAAAGAGAATGACCATGAAATCTTAATGAAGGCTGATTAGCATTTTGTAGGTCAAGGTTACTCAAGGGTAAGTAAGCAAAGAAACCTTCACTAATGCTGCTTTAAAATATTAGGGGTTTATGAAAATTCCACCCTTCCAACCTTGGACATGGAATATTTAATTTTATTGCCCGACCAGGTGTTGTGATGAATATACGAGCGGTTGTACGCATTATGGCACATTTTTCAAATGAATAACGTAATACCGAGCGATTTAGCTAATCTATGTATTTATTTAATAACCAAGCGGGAAATACATCAGTTTAGTTGTAGTCTTGACATTTACAGAATTGACATAAATAAATAAATACTCTTCACTCCTAGTTTATAAATACCAAAAAGGTTTTACGCGATAGTCACTACGCAAGTACTGGCCATTTGAACGGAAAAAAAAATAGATGCCATTAAAAATATTTTTTTATTTGTTTTTAATTTGCCGACGTAAATGTCTTCACGATTTTTTTAATGCAAATATGGACAGCATTTTTTTTTATTTGACTTTATTATTATAACCTTTTTAGATGTTATTGATGAAACAAAAAATGTGTAATTTTATGACTATAAGTTAATGTTAATTTCTATTATAATTGATCGATTTTGTATGAAGCACCAATTGTTTAGTATGTTGATATGAAATACTCAGTATTGTTTGATTAACATTTGACCGAGCTTTTCAACCGTAATTTTAAAGTTCAATCCTCATTTTCCATTATTAAGCTTATAATTGGATTAGGCCATTACCTATTAACCATTTACTATATGTATTTTGTATTAAAATACAATGCCACATAATATACTCTTGATATAGGTACTGAAATAATGACCTCAATATCCCTACCGAGACATTTATTTAACTTTGCCAAGCAAAATGTCCAGTACATCCCCATTTAGGTACTTGAAATTCTTTTCCATTAAACTTTTTAAACCACCCGGAATTTCAAAACAAAATTATCTTTAGAAAAGAAAATGAAATGCTCAGTGAACTCCATTATTAAAACGAGCATTCAAAATAGAATTACATAGAGTTGGCCATAATTTACATAACATTGTTCATACGCCTCCTTTGAGGAAAATTAAATTATGAACTTATGGAACCAGCATGGCCCATTGTGTATTCATAGACAAGTACGAGTCCAAACGGCCATTCCCAATAACCTATCTATCTATTGATCTGCTAACTAGAGATTAAATTTTGACCTTAACTCCATACAAGTAATGTCAAATTCCTATCTCTAGTAACCAAATCCACAGATAGATAGTGTATTGAATTCCGAAGTAAAACTCTCTCCAAGCATCAAAATTGTTTGCAATAAACATTCGGCAACATGTCGCCTACGCTCAAAATAATTGGGTTATTTCAATGCAAAAACACTTCAAACGTATTATGTCACCCGTCGGAACTCAATCGCTAATTGTTCAGCACATACCATGCATACCAAATTACAATTTACTCTTATAATCAACAATGTAATTTGAACCTTAGGGCCTACAAAATAGAGACTAGATTCGACTACCTCGGTTTCACGATAATCGATTGATCCGATATTTGGTGCAAATGTCATCGAATTCGCCAATTTAATCGATAGTAACAAATGATTATTAAATAAATGCTAGGGTGTCCTATGTTAGATAAGTAACAATGTCAGTATTGTTCTAATGTGGACTCTGGCAAGTTCTGCATAGAAGTACAGAAATTATTTCTGATACACAACTCATTAACTGCATTGAAAACCTAATCATTTGTGATATTGTGTGTTATACAAATAAATTATTCACTAGCAGTGCTATATTCGATTTTTCACGGGTCTAAATGCAACTTGTGCCATTAAATACCTTACTGTGAAGAGCTTTTTAATTTCAAACATAAAATACCGAACGTTAATTAAAAAATCATTAAAAATAAAGATTATAAAAACAAAATAAATAATAGTTCTTTAAAAATAGGCTGAATAAAATATTGGAACTCTTTTGTATTTAAAAATGTATTCCGGGTACAATAAAAAAATGGAGCGTTTGAAAATGGAACGAATGTTTGTGCATTATTGCGCCAAATTGAAAGGTAAAAATGTTTTTATTGTTTTTTATATTTACGTTTAAGTATTTTCATTATACGCGATTACTTACAAAATAATTCCTTACTATTTCGTTATCAAGTTATGCGATATTATTTGACACCGACAGTAATTTCATATCGTAAGTACTTAATGAAAATTCATGAGCTTATTTACGTCACCGTTATCAAATATTAATCGAGCTTTGTTATTGCGTTAGAAATAAATATTCATTCATATTGGAACATGAATAGTTTTATTTATTCAAGTGGTCATTGTCCGTCATTGTGTTAATTAAAACTGATAGTGAATTTGAGATTAAAGTGTAACTACGTCTATAAATTATCATCTTCGGCAAAAGTATTACTATTCTACACTTAAGTAGCAACCCCATACGCCCCGATCATTTAAAATCAACGAACACATAGCCCATATAGTCGTTGTTTAAAATAAACCCCAGATATAGAATGAAAGAGTATAATAATACTAGGGAAAAAGAGAGCCCTCTCGTGAGGTTTTTATGCAAGCAATTTTGAAGCGCCATCTGCATTTTAGGGCAAGAGTTTGGGTATGCTATACTTACGTATCTATTTATAGTATATATATATCTATGCATAGTTCTCAATAGATCTGATACCCAGTAACAAGTTATTTTGTTTAATTTTCCTGTTGAAATGGTTTTCAAAGCTTAGCAACAAGAAAATTAAACAAAATAACTTGTTACCGGGCATCAGGTCTTCTGGAGTCTAATTTTTATATGTTACGGACAATTAAAACAGACTGGCGCATACGCAAGCTGTGATGGTGGCCATCTTGTGAAAAAATATTATGTTCCTATTGCCAATTAACAAAATGCTGATAATGTTGCCAGTACAAGGTTTTTAAAGACATTTTTTTATTAGAATTCTTAATTTAAATTATCTCCGTCTAATTATTAAAAAGTTTTCGTATTTTTTCGTAAAAAAGTTACATAATTCTTATTCAAATTGTTTACAGCGCCATCTATCATTCGGTTTTTCCGTCCTAACATGTAGATGGCGTTCCTTTCTTTACAACACGTTCGGTCAAGGGAACTGTCCTCCCCCTGTATAGAATAGTAGATCAATATCAATATTCTGTCTATCTCTGGATTTGCTTACTAGTGATAGAATTTTGACATTAGCCCCATACAAGTAATGTCAAATTCCTATCTCTAGTAAGCAAATCCAGAGATAGACAGAATATTGAATTCCGCAGTTAGTCAAGCCAAAACTAAAATATTTTATATCAGTAGGTAACTTTTCATTATGTGGGTAAATGATAAGTACCTGTTTTCCACAAAAAAACCTCTGATTATTATTTGATTTGACACATACCACATAATATTATAGTTATCTGTCACTTTGCCAATCTATCAAACCTAATTGTAGAACGAAATAGGTATGTAAAAGATACCAACAATATAATCGTATTTCTACCTCATAATGGGGACACGACACAAAAATATACCTACTTTTGAAAATAAACTATCAATGAGGACCAATAAATAAGGTTTTTTGAGCCATCAATAACACAGAATTGTGTCTTCCACAGGTTGCAGTAATAAACCAAAGATGACGACGGACAACGCACTGAATTCTCAACGGTAAGTCTTAGACATAAGGTCCAAACTTCGACATATTATCTTCATAGCAAACTAAAGGTTCGATAATATATTTCTTAGTGTGGATGTGACACGAATCCGAACGAGATTTTTATCGTAATAGATCTTGAAATTAGAAAACGATTGGCTTGAGTATTTTTGGGAATCAATCTTGTGTAACTAAAAGAGGGTTTTTGGCACCTGTACATGGAAAATTGATAAGGCAGAAATAGAATAAGATTTCATTCTTTAGATGGATTCCTATTCCTTGATATCCTTTGAATTTCGGATAGAGAATGAATTTTGACTTTAGCTCCATATAAGTTATCTTAAAAACACCATTATTACAAAACTATGGATAGGTAGGTTACACAAATTAATCATAATTGATTTGGTATATTATTCATACTGTTAAACATAGATTTCTAAAACATCACAACGATCAATTACCACAGACTTCATAAAATAGAGCATTTTCACAGTCATTAGCGGATTTTTTTGACATACTATTTCTTGTTAAACGAAACCGTTTTACATCGCGAAAACTGTCAGTATGTACATTTGTGGTACCTTTGTATGTAACCAAGTGCTGTTGCTTAGTTAAGACAAGATCAACGTTAAAACATGTATAAACAGGACAATAGTATAATAATATGATGATGCTTATCCATGGTGTAGTCATGGACTTTAAAAGAGACTATGACTCTTGAAACCCTTTTTTTTAAATCAATGGGAAATCATCAGTATGACCCCTCCCGCTGTGGGTGACAGCGGAAGGGAGTGTCAGACTTTTACTGACTAAAACCCACCGTGTTCCTTCGGGAGCCCTTTGTGTGCCAGGTAACTCTTTCGAACAACCCGCAGCCCCAGCAGGACCCTTGAAACCCTTGACTTCATTTCGATTTCAAAGATACCTTTCGTGTGTTTTTTTTAAACTATTTCCAAAATAAATATAATTTACCATAAAACACAGCTCCTAACCCCAATTTCTATAACAAGATTTAGTTATATCTGACTATCTGTAGTTCTATCGTATGACATTGTGGTGACCTCCTAAATTGGTTGATGTGTATGTTTAACGCTCTGGTTGCGCACCGGGTAGCGATTGCTCACAATTGGCCTAGCAATTGACCTTATCAACACTGGAACAGCTCATTTAGGCCTCTATTAGGTATTCATATTTATCTAGACATCTAGAGAGAGTGATTTATATCGTTGAGTTCTGAAATGGATTCATATGTTCGAGTTTGTTTGGTTACATCGTACATTTTATTAGGATAATCTTCAAACTTTTTCATTTTAGCCGAAAGTTATTTAAGCCGTCAAACGGCTATGCAAATAACTCCAAACTAGGAACTGTTATAATATAGAATGACTAATATCTCCTAGACCAAAATAAGTGACATAATACTTGCGATAGTTGTGTCCATATTTATGATTTACTTCCACTCAATGAAATGTAAAAAGACTCACTTCAGCTTCAAAGATGACTAACACTGTTACTTTCAACAGGGTCTTCAAGAAATCATCACCGAACAACAAACTGACGCTGTACTTAGCGTCACGGGACCTGGTGGTGGAAAATGGCGCCATCGACAGGATCCAGGGTGTACTGCACGTGGAGCCCGAGTATCTGGAGAATAAGAAGCTCTATGGACAGGTTACATTGACTTTCAGGTAAGGAATTAATACCTCTTCTACCTAGTAGGTAATAGTTGTCCCTTAAACAATTTACGACTCGGTCATTGTATCGATTTCGAGTTAACTTTAACGACAGCCAAACCTTAACCAGCCGTGAAATGGCCGCCCATTGGTCACACAGGTGTCAGATCCCCAATTTGCCAGCTTAGTAAGATGGATGAAAGACTAACCTAACTATACTATAGTTTCCGGCACGTGGCTTGGCTCGATCGTTAGATGAAAAGTGGTAGTATTTCCACAGGTATTTCTTCTAAGCAGTCATGGAAGTGTCAATAAAATAATAATCATAAAAAAGACCACCTTTTTGTATCCCTATGGTGATTTTTTGTTTGGTATGATTTTACTAATACAAGACTTGAGACAGTTTCATAGCCTAGGTGACCTACAATTCCTAAGTTCAAGTTCAAGTTTAGTTAGAGTAAGTTCAAGTTTGCAAAATCAATCAAAATCAAAAAGCATTTATTCAAAGTAGGCTGAAAACAGCACTTTTCGAACGTCAAAATTACATGAGACAGCCCCAAAAACGTCCGCCCTTAACCACTTCCTATATGTTTTTGCTGGGAAGCAGATGTGGCGCAACAAACTCCCCAGCAACACATGTCAATACAAGAAGTCTAGTTCCGTGAATAGGTTGAGAAAATATAGGTACTTTTCTACATCTAAGTTAAGTTTCTCTCATAATCCATCCTATGTAGGCATATTGCCAAATGTTCTGTTTACTTAGCAACTTCAAAAGTTAGAGTCCATTTAAGAGATTCTTATAACTCTTAAGTAGGTCTTAGATCTTATATTTGATATCTAAGTTCGGGGCCACAAGTTGTATATTTAGGACTTTTGCCAAAAGGTGACGTGTGTAATGGTAGATTTTAATGTAGATTAATATCAGGAGTCGTAGTTCAAGTTTCTGTTGTTGGTTTGAGCCCTACTAATATCTAAAAATATTACAACGGATTATTATACACTCAATCAATCAATAGATCCTAACCTTTATAGGTTAGGTATAGAAAACGGCCATTAGGGGTGTTCAGGAGCGCTCTGCACCTAAAAAAAACACAGGTAGATACACTCTTGAGGTTCGTACTTTCAGACAGGCAAAGGCACTTTTGCAAGCCTACGCCTGTAAAATCAAAACAGCACCTACACTCACACCTACCTACATTTTATCGACTTTTACCAGTTCAAAGGAAACCGACCACACGTAAAACCCTTACATCCGGCCCCATAATACTTACCGAAGGGATTTTAACACGATAATAGTAAGTTGATAAAAAATATCAAACGCCGTAGTTTGCCGCTCGGCGAAGCGCGTCATCCCTTTTAACGTTAATGTTTTACAATGATAATTTGCATGGAATAACCCCCCTAATTTTATGTCTGAAAGATAAAATTGTAGCTCTATAAAAAACTGATACTCGACTTGTAAAAGCGGATTGGATCTGGTCTGTTTTATTGCGGGTTAGGCTGTATTTTTTTGGTTGGGCCTTTGCACATGGTTTCTTTAATAATCGCAAATAATATAATTTAGAAAATGTCTGAAATGCGCTATTTAAGCCATTTTTTTATCGTAATAATCTGTTTATCAATCTTGATATCACAGGCTTCGATCGCGACAGCCATCGATGATGGTTGTCAAAATAAGTTTTACTATGCATAGATCCTTACGGTATTATCCTATAAAAAGTTAATAGTAAAAAAAAAAATTCCATTATCGCCGTCACTTAATATTTCCTTTCGTTTATGGTTACATCTGGTTTATTGCACGGACTTTATGGTACGTAGTTTTAATGGACTCGTTTGTCCTTAAGTACGATTTTAAGTAACCGCAAATGACTCCCCTGAACTAAATATGTAGATACCTATATCTATACTAATATAATAAAGCTGAAGAGTTTGTTTGAACGCGCTAATCTCAGGAACTACTGGTCCAATTTGAAAAATTCTTTCAGTGTTAGATAGCCCATTTATGGAGAAGGGCTACAGGCTACTTTTTATCCAGGTGCGCCAAGTAGTTCCCACGGGACGCGGGTGAAACCGCTGGCAGAAGCTAGTAGTCAATAAAATAAAGCTAAAGAATTAGTTTCAACGTGTTCATATAAGGAACTACTGGATCAATTTTAAATTATTTGAGTCTTAGATAGTATATTTATCGAGTAAGACTAGAGAAGTTCCTATGAGATGCTTGTGAATCAACTAGCGCAATGGTTGGGGAAAACAAAAATAGCAAAAAGAAAATATCTGTTTAAACAATTTATCTCAATACCTTTGATCTACAAATACGTATGGTATTTTCGTGAAAAAGCCAAAATTATTTGAGGGAGACTTCAAATGTGTAACAGAGCCTCAACATCCCGCAGATATAAATCGTAAATCGTTCTTTATGAATATTTCCAAGTTTCCCTTCAAGGAAGGAAGGACGAGAACTTCTTAAAAGAAAGTGCGCCTTTTCATTTTCCTTGCTTCAAAGGCATATTTTTCTTTTAAGGATGAATACTGCTATCAGGCTTGTATGCTATGAATGTATTTTTCGACTTTTTAACCACCGATTAGAATATTGCATAAAACTGATACCCTACTCAAAATTTTTCTCTCTTTATATAGTTTTTTTATCTATACTAATATTATAAAGAGGAAAAATTTATTTGTTTGTTTGTTTGGTTGTAATGAATAGGCTCCAAAACTACTGGACCGATTTTAAAAATTCTTTCACCATTCGAAAGCTACATTATCCACGTTACTCGTAGGCTATATTTTATCCGGGTACGGGCAGTAATTCCCACGGGATGCGAGTGAAACCGCGGGAAAACGCTAGTGTGTAATAAAGTAAAAAGTAAAAGTAAGTCATAGGACCTTCCAGAATAACATAATTATGAAATAGTGAACCGCCTTAAATAAGAGGTCGCAAACTCATTGCTACGCGAACATTATAAAAAGAAAATTTAAACTTCACAACTTTCCATCATCAGCCAGAAACTAAATCAACAGCAACTAATTAAGTGCCNTGTAATAAAGTAAAAAGTAAAAGTAAGTCATAGGACCTTCCAGAATAACATAATTATGAAATAGTGAACCGCCTTAAATAAGAGGTCGCAAACTCATTGCTACGCGAACATTATAAAAAGAAAATTTAAACTTCACAACTTTCCATCATCAGCCAGAAACTAAATCAACAGCAACTAATTAAGTGCCATTGTCTAAAAATGCTTGCTGAATGGATTGTTTGAGCAGCACTATTGTTAGATGTCAATGTTTCTATCTTTGAATACTCCCATAAATGTAGCTAACCCTCATGAACAGAGAACCTCGCTTTGTTACCAACGTACAGACGACAACAGGTCGACCTATCCGAATCTGTAAAATTTTACCAGTCAAACATGAACCTACCTCCATTGTGATACGGTTGAAAATCTATTGAAGAAATTTGTCAAATTATGAGATGTAACTTGATGTGCTGTCGTCTGTACCTACCTAACGCTGGCGGCAACAATTTGTTCAATACACACGTACGTACGTATGATTGTGATATGTATAGAGGCGGGTAGTGGGCCGAGAGTGGAGCGCCTATCTCGTGTACTAAATCTGTATTGAAAAGGATCACGCGGTGTTTCACATGTTGAAAGTTTGAGAACGCTCTTTGATTTGAAATTGCTTTTATGTTATACATACATACAATAATGTATGTTCGCGACGGGCATCATCCGCGCGCCGCGAGCGCATAGTTAGGAATAAGCAGTGTTCGA
>NWSH02000519.1:3250973-3285421 GCA_002382865.2 Heliothis virescens
AGTATCGAGTACAAAAGTATCGGTATCGAAAGGTAAAGTACTCGATACCACAAAGTATCGATAGTTTTTTCGTGTCCCTATCTCAGGCAATTTGTAGTCATCGGCATAGCAATATTTTGATAGTAAATAGTAATAGTGAATAGTAAGCAAACAAGTGCTTGTATAGTCGCCCCTTCAAGACCTACTTTTGAAGAATTTTGAAGACTTTTATTTATTTCGCCGGTGCATTCCTTGAACCCCATAGTAGCAGACCTGCTTGAAGCCTTGAAGCCTTATCGTACAACATACAGTCCACGTTCGTCAACACAGAACCAGCGACAACACGGCGTCAGCGTCTTGTTAGCCATCGTACCTAGACACACACCTGCTTCGAGTTACGCCCGTCGTGCACAAAGTAGGTTCGTATTTAGGTACTCAATAGTAAATTTGTAAGTATATCGTATATCTTAGACATCAATAGCTAAGTACCTACCTAAAGGTGAAAGGAAATTTCTTGAAAAAACCTGGACTAAGTAACTAAGTCTGAAATCGCCAAATGCGCCTTGAGCATACGTAGTGATTAACGCTCGTTCCTTCTCAGTATGAAAGTGGCATATACTCTGCGATGATAAAGTAAAACTAAAAAGTATGAAAAATACAAATACTGTTTTGTTAGTGACTTTGTTAGTGAAATACGAAAAGTAAACATTAAAAACGAAATGCAACATCACGCGGCCATTTTTTTTTGTAGATCACGTGGACCATTTAAACACCCAAAGTGAGACATTATGGTGGACAAAAAAAAACAATAATATTGTGTTACGTGAAACAGAATACATATTTTCTTGACATTTCCTTAACAGGACAGTTAGCAGATAACGTTACAAAACAGACAAAAACACATGACGTTGCTAACGTAAGATGTTTTTGTTTGCTTCTTACTTAATAGATATATTTATTTGTGAAGTAGGTATATTTCACACAATAATTTATTAGGCAATTTCTTGCAAATAGAGAATTTCCGAAATATATTTTATTATTTGTCATCATTCTATACACAACCATTCAAAGTCCAACCCACGTAAATCATGCAAAATTATTAATTTAATATTATTAACTTCCTTAAAAAGAATTACGTCATAATTGAACCCTCGGCTCCAAAACCCAGGAAGACTACCTACTCCCATTTCAACGCTGGTCCGTTAATTAAAGCGAGCTTGCCTCCATTTATAATAATTTGGCGGGTAGAATCGTTTTGCGGTCTCTAATGGGTCGCGTTTTATTATGTACTCGGTTTTCTCAAAGTATATTGAAGATCTAAATTATATTTATTAAATTGTAAGAGGGCTTTCTCACTAGCGGAATTGGTATATGCTGAATTTGGCTTACGGCATTAAGAATGTAGTCTGGTCTGCGGTCTACGTTGTGTAGGTTCGCGGTTACGAAAGGTACAAACGTGAAAGGTGCCGCGTGGAAAACCAACCGAAAAATCGGCTAGTGTAAAAGCGCTCTAAGTTCGTTTAATGGTTTTGGGATATAATGTCTATTGTTTTCGGGTAGTCAACTAGTTATGTGAATAGGCATCGATATATTAACTTTAGAACACAATTTTAGCTAACTAAAGCTAAGGACCATTATTGTCCATGAATAAATAAATGGAACAATCAATAGGGTACATTTAACCTTAAAACCTCTCAGAAAGATGGCCTGTCCTTTATGAGCTTACACACTAATACCACTATACTAGATTATGATTTACATATTCCACAAAATACATTTCATGTAAAATGTAGCCAAAAAGACCACATTCATAAAGTTTTCCCTGTGAAAAAGAATATCAGATCTCATTTTGAGCCAAGCTTCTGAATCTAAACGGCCTAACTCTACCGACTCTAACTTTACAAATTCTACAATCAGTAAAAATTTATGGCTTCGCCGTTTCGCTACCGTCATGGAAGTGATGCAAATATTTAGTTTCTGAAGTAAGCAATGAAACAGCCAAGCCAATAGATTTTTACTACTGTGCCCCCAGATGCTCACGTGATTAAGAAATCCTATATTTTTTACATTTATGTTTGTAGATATAGAGTCACGGTGCATCAAATTAAAAAATAATAGTAGTTTGATTTATTCGTTATACATCATCGTATCGTTCATACTCACGTAATGATTGTTCACAGATATGGCCGCGAAGACGAAGAAGTGATGGGCCTCAAATTCTGCAACGAAGCCATAATGAGCCTCGCACAAATATGGCCGCTGCACTGCAACCACGACAGAGAACCCAACAGTCCGCTCCAGGTAAACGCAGAGCTATTGATTTGCTCACAAATAGAATGATACGCCGCTTCTATTGTAGCGAACATGCAATTTTCTGCTGACTCGCTCTTCCTATTGTAATATTCATAAATGATCCATTTATAGTCTTCTAATCTTTTCCACTTTTCTGCTATAATGCAAAATTTGCCATTTACAAAATAAAAAAGGGTTTTTGTTATAAGCGCTTGTGTTCGATAAAAATCTAAAACAACGCAAGCTGACAGGATAGTGAGCTCTTTATACCCTATCTGCCTTCAGCCAGTATTTCTAGATCATTTTTACAAAGGATTTACGGTTGAATGCTGTGAAAACAGCACAAAGGCAAATTTTATTAAAATTCAAGACTTCGTAAAAAGTAGATGCTTGCAAATGGACGTAAACAGATTTTATATTTAATCAAGCAACACATTTTATAGTTTCATAAAAGAGAAACGTTATTGAATCCCAGACAGATTGTCGCTGTCTCACGATCTTATACATTTTAGAAAATAAATTGAAGAGCACGACTATTCTTTACTTTCTTTAAAATTCAATACATTGAAATTGATCTGCAGTGAACTTTATCAGACTACACTTTACGAATATTTTAGTTTCTACGACCCAACAAATAAATACACAGCTCATCCAAATATTCTTCTGAAAAATACTGTCATATTTGGACACAATGCCTTGGGCTCGTAAATCTTCGCAGTAGCACAGAGGTACAGCTGCTACAAAGGTCATCTAAATGATTTTCAATCCTCGCAGAATAGCCCGGGGTGTAACAGGTGTTACTCGCTCCCGGATTCACACTAGGTGATTAACATAAACCCACGTTTACTGCCAAAGTTTTCTCTCACGGTCGTAGGTAGTTAATATTTATGATAATATACCTGTTGAAAGGTAGTATCTGACTGGTAGTAAACACCTGATTTCCTGTTTAACTATGAGCCTATGCTTATTTTGCTTTTATTTGGAGATCACATCGTTTTTTTATCCATTTTCGACTATTCTATCATTTCTAAACTACGTGGATAAGACGGACCAATTAAGTGTTTGGTTAAAGACTCTTACTTAATGTTTTAAATAAATTATACATAGTTTTGACCATCAGTTTTCAAATTGTTTGGGATACTTTTTTTATTACAATTTGTTTTAATCATCAGACAGAACTTGGTAACAATTCCTATTCAGCTTCATTATATTACGAGTCCTTATCAATAGAACTTCAAGTGATCATTCAAATACAACCAAACTCATTTCTACTAAAAGGCCAATGACCACTTAAACATGAATTCGAAGAACATCTGCTGAAACCAGATTCTATAGACCATGGTACTAAACTAGTTAAAGACCGAACTTCGTCAATTGGTCCCGATATCTTAGTTCAAAGCGGGCAAATTAAACTTACGTAGTAGCCTTACGTGTCGAAACTTGTGTACGAACCCGAACCTCAATCTAATATGTTCTGGTTAGTCCATAACTGGGTTTTGTAAAACGAATTATTCACACCTACACGTGCCTTACGCTGGGTTTTAATAACCCATCTATCCTTTGATTGCACACCTCAAGGATTGATGAAACCAACCCGCATTGAGCAAGCGTGGTGATTAACGCTCAATCCTTGCTGTGTGAGAGGAGGCCTGTGCCCAGCAGGGCTACGATAAAACAGCTTTTGACCCGTTACTTTGCAAAATTAGAGATTGAATTTTGACAATATTCCGTATAAATTATATACAATCTCTAATCGTAAAACTATGGATAGATAGATTATAGAAATCGTGTAAATGATGAAGCTATAAATCAAGGTCCCGAATATTTTGACGCTTTTTAGTTTTTAGTTCTTAGTTTAAGTTTTTTTTTTTTGTCATAGTGTAAGTATGATGTAAATATATGTAAACAAACTTGTAAGGATTAAAGGTCCCGAATATTACAATGTAATTGATATGTAGACTGAATATTAATATTATTTTGAAAATAAAAATACAAAAGTCGAATAAAAATAACATATTTTGATTTTTCTGATCAAATAATTTCAGCATTCGTTCTATGCGGATATTGTTTTACGTCCCTGTAACAAAGTTTCCTTTATATATTTTGTAAGAGACGAAACAATTATTTGATCATTTCATGAATTTCCTTCTTTCATATCTGTTAATATACATACAGCAATGGAGGATGTGTAGGGTAACAGCTAATCTTTCGTTATGTTCTAAAACAAACAATAAACTAAATTTATTCTTAAAATTTTTCTTCGTCACAACTTTCCTAATGTTACAAACTAGCTTCTGCTATCGGTGTCACCCGCATCCCGTGGGAACTACTCGGCGCACCCGGATAAGAAGTAGCCTATAGCCTTCCTCGATAAATAGTCTATCTAACACTGAAATAAATTTTCAGTTCGGACTAGTAGTCCTGGAGATTTGCGCGTTCAAACAAACAAACTCTTCAGCTTTTTAATATTAGTATAGATACTAATATTTTTTTTTTTTCTAGACTATTTTTATTTACATATATTTACAACATTCTAAAAAAAACTTAAAACTAAAAACTAAAAACTAAAACTAAAAAGCGTCAAAGAATTCCTCCCCGTCGCTGTCGACCGGGAGCGTGCCCAAAAGGCTGGCAGCATTGCCACGCTGGATGGCAATGCTTAGTCTTTGACCAAGGTAATAGCCAGCCCTTTGGTCACGGGTAGCGTCAACCAGCCGCCTAGATAGTTCTTTAAAAATAGAGTGTGCATTCGGACCCCACGACCCGAGGGTTTCAACCCCAAACGGTTCGAAAATATAGTTTCCAACAAGGCTACCATATTATTTTGCAGAATTCCACAATGTTTTTCCTCATAAAAGAGGCTTATATTAATGGCCTAATATAATACTTAATTATTACAAATGAAAGGCTACTTTACCGTATTCTCTAGAGCGGTGATGGAGAAAATGAGATCATTCTTTGTGCTAGCGTGTTAATATGATATATCTTAATTGAGATCGCTATTTGATTTAATTAACCTGACCGGTCTTTCTTTGTTTGATCTACAAATTGGCTACACCGTTGAATCAACGGTTTTGTGTTTTTTATTCAAGTTAATAACGTTTTCAGTTTATGAAAGGGGAATTCTTTAACCTTTAACTTTATTAGTTTAGTTTCAGTGGAAAGAATCACTTTTACAATAATATTGTAGGCTACCCTTGATCTGCTATTAGATTGTACCAATATCTGAAATGCCAATATACTAAGAGACAGTTTGATAGGTTTCAGATAAATACCATAAAAATGTTTTTAATTTTGACTTATTTTCTATTGCACTATCTATCAGATAGCTATCTAGAACTTTATCTGGAACCTGTGAAACTGGCTGTAAGGATATTAAAAAACACTCGCAATAATTAATTCACGTTTCCCCTATACAGGACGCGTTAATAAAACGCCTAGGCGCGAACGCATACCCATTTCACCTGGAGCTGACGCCACTAGCGCCGCCTAGCGTGCAGTTGGTTCCAGCCAAACAGTACCACGGAGCGCCCATTGGAACCTCGTATGATGTCCGCGCTTATATTGGTAAGTCCTTCTCTATTTATTAACGTATTCGTTATTCTCTTGTTCAATATGATAACTTACATAGGTAATTAGGTAAGTAACTTTTTGATAATGATAAAGTCCTGTGATTAAACACTAAATATGAGCCTTCAGTAAATACTGTATTATAATATTATGTATAATGCAAAACAGGAGTTTAAATAATTTATCGTCTCACTCAGCACGTGTACGTGTATGTTCTCATAATATCTTGTTGTCATAAAAGCTTACACACAAAATGAGGAAACATTAAATTGTAACAACCTGTATATAATGTACCAACCCGAGCGAGTACAAAATTTCTTAACTTTGACACACACAATCTTAAAATATCATCGTATCAAATATAACTTCTGTATCTAATATTACTGACAAAAACAGACAATTTGAAACTAGTTTCTGACAGCACCTGAAACAAATCTTGAACAATTAACTTATTGTTCTATATTTAATTAATACAATTAGATCTTCGAAATGTTCTAAATACTTCGTAGACTTACCGAAAGCGTTTGATAAGATTCAAGCTCGCGCCTTGGGGCATTCCCGAATATTGGATTAGTGAGAAAGTAGAGTTATTGTATTTTATCTGTAATTGGGCTTCTATTGTCTCCTAAGTTGAATTAAATTGTATCAGTGATAACGATATTTAAATAACTTTAATATACTTAAATGAAAACTTCACTTCAAAGTTTATTTTTCTGATATAAAATGCTGAAACACCGTCTTTTTATCGGTGTCGATATTTTAGACCAATGAATGTTTAATAACGTAATTATTTCGATAAAGTAAACGTAAAATTGTTTGTACATATTATGGGAACTTTGAAATCATTCAAATCGTTGTGAGTCAAGAACATGATGACAGAAAGACATACCATTATTCGCTGCAGTACTAAATATTTGTCGACTTTCACTTGCCGACTTCTCAGACGAAGGTTTTCAACTAGTGTATATTTTTTACAAAGTTACAGATACAACCAAAAATATTTGATATCAGGAAAATTGAGATAAGGTAGCACCAATTCAATAATGGATCGGGGTACAGTGTAAAAGCTAACGAGCTCGCGCCAGATGGTGCGTAAAAAACCGATCCAATTTTTGCGATCCCCTGAAATCTCGTTTACACCCAAAATCGGGTATTTTATTTATCGCATGAACAGTTTATAATTTAAATTGCTTTGCATTGCAGTTTTATCATTCGAGGTTTTAGCGGACTCGTGTAATTTGGATATTCGCATCAGTTAAATCTGATGTCAAGTTTTAGTGAAATAGGTTTGTTGCAAATTTTCTTCGAGGAACGCACAGTTCTATTCACGCTAAAGCCGAGTCCTATCAAAGCGTTACATTTTTTTGCGTTACATTTACACGTACATTTTATCTTAAAACGAAATTTGCCAAGTATGAAGGGGCCTTATAGAGGTAAATACAAATTCTAACGCCGTTTATTCATAAATAGAACAACCCCTTCTTTCTGACACCAAGGCCCAAGTTGACCGCCAATAAACCTGCCCGTTTTTCTTAGAACAACTGTTTATTAAGAATTTTCTCGTTCTATTTTCAAGTTAAACAATAATTTTAGGAAAAACTGGCGTTTATGTAGTGGGTAAAAATGGACCTACAACAACCCAGCAACTGAGTTTTGAAATCACGTTTCACCAACAGCGGAGCGTCCTGACGAGAAGGTGTCCCGTCGCAATACGGTGCGCATGGGCATCCGAGTGCTGCAGGGTCCGGGGCGGTCGGTGCCGCCGCCCGTGTTGCCTCCGCCCTCCCCCCACCACACGCTCAGTGCGCTCGCGCAGTACAACATGCTGAGGTAAGATATCTGAAAGATTTGAAGTAAAAAAATCCCGAAGTGGTAATTTTCTAGAATTTTCAAAAATAATAAGATAAAACAATTGTCTCATTTAATAGCAGAATTTGTTGTATACATTGTGTATTTGTTGTACATGAAAAATATGGCTTAATAGCCATATTTTTAAGGTTATTCATTAGTATGTTACAATATTCTAGACCTATATTTTTTTGACTTTACTAAGTGCTAAAAGTTCGGCCGCTCAGAGAATGCGTTTCTGACACATCGCGATTGAACTGACGACGTAACTTTGTAATGGCGTTGCAGTTACGATAAAAAAATATTTTTGCTGATTGTTTACCGTTTTAAAAATTAATGAGCATTCAAACAACATTATTATATCAATAATCAATGGATGTTATAATTTTGTGCCAAACTGAGTATCAAATAATTTGGTAAACAATATTTTTCTAAATCTATACTGCGCTATTACAAGGTTATGTCATTTCATCTTTCATGTCATGTCATCGCTTTATATTTGTAGTGCTGTGCTAAAAATAACAGACAAGTATCGTAATCTGTAACAGTTATACTTGTAATATGAAATAATACGTTACGAATCTATATCTATCTTCTATCTATATATACATATAATAAAACAGTAAAAAAATCGTGTCTGTACATTAAATAATTTTAGAAAACAAAATATGTAGGGTTATTAGGAATTGAAAGAAGAGTAAGAATTCGAAAAAAAAAATTTTGTCTCTTTGCATGTTTGAATGTTTGTTTGTCTGTTTGCACACGCTAATCTCAGGATCCACTGGACGGATTTAGATGAAACTTGGCAGACATATAGCTTATATATCAGAATAACGAATAGGCTATATTTTTTTTGGAAATTCGCTCTTTAAGGGGGTAAAAAGGAGGGGGTAAGTTTGTATGAAACTCCGTCAGTTTTGAAGCTAATTCGATTAAAATTAATATTTGGCTATTTGTTTGAAATTAAGAATGACGCAATAAGGATTTTTGGAAATTCTGCCTTAACGGGGGTAAAAAAGGGGGGGTAAGTGTCTATGAAACTCCGTCAGTTTTTAAGCTAAATCGATGAAAATTAAAGCTGTTTCTGCCCTTCGTTTTGTGACGTTGTCGCTGTTTTTCACACGGACAGCTTTATGTAGCTTTCTCGCGCGTAACTAGCTCCGATAAGCGTTCACTTTTACCGATAGATGGCGTTGTCCATACATTCTAAAAAGGCAGTCAATGCAATGCAATGGTATGGTATGATAAGTCTGAAACATCTCAAATCGTCTCGTGCAACCCGTCGTTTCCCCGGGCTCTTAGAATTCGACATCAGACGTTTAAATCTTTCATTTTGACGACCCGTTATCGCTGGCATAAGCGACATGTTCCGCGTACGAAGTCGCGGGCAGAAGCTATTGATAATAATATAATTAAACATGTAGGCGAAGATGATGATGAAGACACCACCTCCTCAAACGAATCGGAGTCTGATTAATATTCTGTACGCACATTCAATTGTATGTACAGACGACAGCACATCAAGTTACTACAATCTGTCAAATTTCTGCAATCGATTTTCAACCTTATCGCAAAGGGGGTAGGTTAATATTTGATTGGTAAAATTTAACAGATTCGTATACGTTGACCTGCTGTCGTCTGTACTTACTTTATTGCATGGAAATACAGATTGTAACTTTGTAACAAAGAATAAATAAAACAATTTTATAATATGAATATTACCTTTTTTTGGTTTCCACTTAAATAATTAAAATATAAATTTAAATGATTCCACTAATTTAAAACGAAAATAATCTTAAGATAATGCGGCGGTTTATTTTGGAGGAACTGTTACGAACTCAGTGTTATGTTGTGCCCATCACTAGTCGTGTCTAACTGACAGGTGTCAGGAACGCATTCTCTGAGCGGCCGAACCATAATTAGGCAATATAGGTATTGTGCCTAATAGGGACGTCCAAGAGAAGTGTTAATAACAATATTGATGTTTAGTAATATAGTTTGTATTGTGAACTCATTGTCACAAGACGATCCGTTTGGAGATGACGCGAGTTGTGTANAAAGGTTTTGTACATTTAAATGATTTGACTTTGACACTTTACACATGCTGTTAAAATCGTTGACCTTGAAAAAAGGTTTAAAGTCAGACTAATTCAGATTTGTTTTTATTTGCTTTAATTTACCTACACTGTGTTTGTTTACCATTTTGATTGATCACACGCGATTTAATCATTAGTATTGGTTTAAATCACATGGAATTTTCGCATTTCGATTCAAATTCAAAATTCAATTCGATGAAGATTCAAAATATATTACCTACATAAAATAACATTTAGAAGGCACACGCCAAAGTAAAAGAAAACTTAAATCTGGAACTGATTAACCGTTAAAAAGGTTATACTTAATAATGAACTGTAAAATTACGAAGCAGAAGTTAACAAAAACCAAATTAAAAATAACGGCCTCCTCATTAAAATTGTACACCAAATTACGTGCTAATAGAATATTCCCTTTTCAAATTTAAATTCTGTTACCAAGCCGGCCAGTTTCGTAATCCACTTGACTCAATTTGACCCTTTTAAAGGTTTTCCCATGCGGTATCCGATGGGTACCCATATTTGGGGGCACGGCAGTGCCCCCGCCAAGTCGAGCGCAAAACAAACACCGCCGTACCATTTACTGGAACCACTTCGCCGCATTTTGAGGCTCCTATTTGAGAACCTCAGGATAAGATCAGAACGCAGAAATTTTTCAAGTCTTAGGTATCTTACTGCGATTTTTTTACTGCAACAGTTAATGTGATATGACTGGCCGTTGAACATTCTTTATAAGTAACTGGGTACAAGTCAACGGCCAGTTATATAACATTAACTGTTGCAGTTAAAAAAATCGCAGTAAGAAACCTAAGACTCAGCACGACTTTGTCTAGATTTCATTACTTTTTAGAGATAAACAAGCAGTTCCATAGAGACTTGGCTAGTATGTTTTTGGAGGGATACTGTTTACCTGAGCATAGATAATTCACATCAAGCTACTTCAGTGACTACCGTGGTTGCGGGGTTGATGCTTCAAGGACTTGCTACATCGCTCGTTTCAATTCGAATGTTTTCGCTTTGTGCAATTTTCTTTCACACATTTTTCGCAACTGTGAACGGTTGGGAGATCATAGGATTTTGTACCTGAGTCTGATAAATGAGAACTGTGTACTGTATATTCTTCTTTATTAGATTTGCTGTCAATAGTAAAAACGTGGCTAGACTGCAGAATTTTATTCGGTGGATAGCTTGATCGGACTCTTATTTGTATGGAAATATACGGTATGGAAGTACATAGTATAACGATCATATACCGGGCGAATAAAAAGATGCGATGAAATACTTTCAAATAAAACAAACTCTCGGCAGTTTAAGGCTCAAGTTCACCGACAACATGAACGTCAGTTTTCTTAAAACCACTGTTTACTTTTTACGTTCAATTTTCTAAATCTAAGTTGAAGTAGTATGAAAACTGATTTTCACGTTGTCGATGAACTTAGGCGTAAGGAGGGATCTAAAACCTCTTGTCGAAATACCAAGAGTCATTAGTAGTACACAAAAAGTAATCTGACTAAATTACGAAGCAAAGATTAGGATTAAGGACTACATCAGCTAATTAGTACTGTAGACAAGATAATCTCTCCCCAAGGAGTAGCTACAGATCTGATTGACATCACTGCGGATATCGTCACACGTGCCGTGGGTAAGCGGTGAGAGGAAATAGATTACTTTTATCTCAAATTACTTTATATCTGTACTAAACTATCTACATAGAATTGTAGACAGTTTACAAATAAATATACAAATACGACCGTGAACAGTGGGCATAAAGGTAGGATTCCGACCAAAAGGACTCGTGCATCCGACCACTGATTTTGATGATATTGATAACATTTTGTGACTTCTGACGAATAGCCATCAGTCATCGGTCACACACGACAAACGTATCGAAATCCCATCTTAACTGTTGATATAATACAATTTCATTTAAGTGCATATCTGTCAACGCAAAAGCTTGTGCACTATAATATTATGTCCTGCGCTGGTTGTCTCCTTAAATGAGAACAACCACCCCATAGGACGCCATCATCATTATAATTTCAAAACATAAACCTGCTGACCTAATAATCGTTAAAATGTCTGTCATGGACTGTCACTTTTCAACCAAAACACAACGTGAATACAATTATTCAGTGACACGCACATGTCGGAAATGGTTATTTTCCTACATGACACTGTTACCATTTCACCTTTACATTATAATTAACATACACGCAACGCTCTCGTTTATTTCCTCGTGTCGGTCGATGTTAGGCCTCTGCCTCAAATTTCGCGGGCAGCGGGGCGGTAGCGGCGGCGTTGGAGCGGAGCGGGTAACGCAAACCCAATCTCAAAACCAGCAGGCCGAGCGCGCGGCACTATAGCGGCGTATTGTTATATTCGTGGTTAGAGATGTGCCGTCGCCGGCAATATTGCCCAAAGTGGGAATATTGGTAGCAATATTGCCGCCAATATGGACCAAAGTGGCAATATTGCCGGCAATATTCCCACTTTTTAGCAATATTGCCGGCATCGGCACATCTCTATTCGTGGTTGTGGCGTCGAGATATTTGTTTCTAATTAGAAACGAAATGTTTGAACGACGGCGACAACATTTTTTTTTTTATTTCAAATTAATTAAAATAAAATCAAAATAAATTGTACAACGCAATGCAGAAACGCGGGCGGTCACCACTTGCTGCAGCGCACCGCTCGTTGCCCGCTGCCGCCCCGCTAACCGCAACATTCGAGGCAGAGGCTTAATCGTCATTGTTTAATTCTTTCCATTAACGTGATCGTCGCTTTATGGTTACAACTGTGGTTGTATTGTCGTAGTAATTGCTAGCTTTTATCTGGATAATAAATGTAGCCGATTAACGAAAGCTTTTTATTATTTATTGATGTATTTAAAATCAGATTTTATTGGTAAATTATATTATCTTCGCGTAACCAATTTAATGAAAACTATGTAAGTACCTAATTACGTTTGAGTTTACTTTATTATATTTTGTTAGTATCACAAAGAGTACTAGATACACGGGAACACAGGTCCTTTGATAGTAAACTGTTTGTGTATTTGACAATGCGGTTTGCGCTAAACCACAGGTACATTGCAACAAATAACTGCATTTAGCTACCTGTACCTGCTATAATTATGTAATGTATATTAAATACATCTTACATAGAAGGTTTATGTATTTAATTACTTTCATTTCTTCGACTGAAAATTTATTTATTTATTTATTACACTATGGAAGACTTACGGCTATATAAAAACTTAACAAAATAATTTGCTAAACAGTTGTGACTAAATGTTACCCGCGATTTCACACAGCATCCAAAGGGAAATTCGGATGATGGCTTATGGAGTAGTGTACTTAAATATTGTGCAATTATTTTAATATTACAAATAGACACACCAATTTTCATTTGTATAGATTAGATATTGATACGCTTTGTTTTTCAGCAACACAACAAGAACATGCAATACAAACAGGGACAATCGACTAGAACTTCTATTTGTTTTCACAAATGTGATGCGAAGATTGAACTAACATACAACTTAACTAACGTAATCAAACAAAACTATGTGTTCACCAAATAAGAATCAAATATGCCATAATTTATGCACCAAGTCAAACAAGCACAAAGCCTAATCTAAGCTTTAATCACTCGTTCAAGTCAGAGGTTAATATCCCAAAACAGAGCCTTGTTTACGACGAAATTTCAAAACAAAATGAATTATGTTGCACCAAGCAAGGAAGTCGTGTTTTTGAGTCCCCATTTTGTGGGTAATATTATTTCCTGGCACAGTAAATAGGGCTGTTTGAAAGTATATAATCCACTATCATCTGCCTAGCTTTTTCCCAACTATATCGGGGTTGACTTCCAGCCTAAGCGGATGCAGCTGAGTATCATTGTTTTGCGTGGAGCGACTGCCCATCTGACCTCCTCAACTCAGTTATCTGGAGAATCCTTGGTAAAACTGGTTGTCAGACTTTCTGACATCTAACGACTTAACTACTGCCATAGATGTTCAAATGACAGCCGGGACTCACCAATTTATCGTGTTTTCCGAAACACGCAAATAAACTTGCATTGAAGTGAGGTTTATTTCTAAGTATTTACGGCTTCAATGTTGGTGCTTAACTGTTTTTTAACTGCTTAGGTTTGAAATGGACTCTCAGTAATATGTGATGTGGGCCATTAGCGAAGAACGTGGAAAATATAAAGTTAGGGCACTGTTTGTACAGGTATAAAATGAAAATCATGGTACATTGACATAACAGGTAAAGGGTACCTGTTATGTCAAAATAATAGAAAGTTTATTTCAAAATATAGGTTTCCGATGGATACACGTTTATATAAATAAATATTTTATCTTTAAATGAAACGTAAACTTGTGCCTAACCGACTGAAAATACCTCGGTACTTACCACACCACGCCAAAAAATCAGCTGTCAATTTCATCCAACGCAGAAGCCAGCGGCCATGTAAACCATATTATTCAATAAAATATAGAAACCGAACCCTGCGATCGTGTTATTTTAAATATTCAAAGATAATATCGACCTAAACCAACAATATTATTAGATTCGAGTCAATTTGCAAATTATTGGATTGGTTCGTCCGACTGACTTGACCGACAAAATACTATTACATTCAGAAGTCGAGAAAGTAATGGGCAACGATTTCAGCTATGCCTAATTTATTATTAACAACAAAATTAAAGGTTCCGAAATAACTGAACCAATTTAAAAGTTCTATCCCTGAGTGATAATAAAGGCTATATTTGGTCCGGGTTCTGGATGAATTTTCCTCAGGACGCGAGTGAAAACGTGTGGAACAACTACTCTTTAGATTAATAGCTATAACAAAGAGGAATACTGGGCCCTTAACCTGAAGGGAGAAAACAGTGAAAACAGGCTTTGTCAGTGGAATATTTATTATCTTCTAAACTTTATAAAACACCATTTTATATAATATAATAAGACACACAACTTTTAACTCAAAGACAATATCACTCATAGACTATGAAAGGAGGTATTACATTGTTTCAACACATTCTTTTGTTTGTTTGTACCCATAAAGACTTCGAAACTATGGAACCGATTTGAAGAACTATTTCACTTTATTTCATCCCGGTATAGAAAGAAGTTCCCTAGGGATGTGGGTGAAACCGCGGGCAAACGGCTAGCAGCAAACAATTTAGGTACTATTGAGTTTAGTCGGCAACATCACTTTGAGGCATTACTATTGTAACAACGAAACAAACTGTGTTGATTTTCAACCACATTTGATGAACTTGTCAAAAGGTCAATATAATCTAATCAGTACTGAATAAAGGCTCTAGGCTAAATAAGGTGAGAAAACGTATCAATTTAAGGTACCTACACATAACATTTTTCAGCATAATAGTCATAAAACGCCTTTCGTGAACCTTATGAAATTCATATGCAGGATCAGAATTTTACGACATCCATCACGCCGAACCACCCGTGTAACCTTCGCTTACTTATAAAACTCTTTAATGCTATTTTACGAGATTTTACTCATGAATACTCATGAGGGAGGATCCTTTCGAGCATTATTTTACGTATACATATCTTTACTTCATAGCTATCTGACAGACCATGCCAAAGAAAAGTAATCAAAATTAAAAACATTTCGATAGCACTATATCTAAAATAGCTCTTTAGAACTTTATCTGAAATCTGTGAAATTGACCGTTACAATAATATTTTAAAGCTTTTGATACTTTCTAGGTTTCTGTACCCAAAGGGTAAAACGGGACTCTATTACTAAGACTCCGTTGTGTCTGTTTGTCTCCAGGCTGTATCTTGTAAACCGTGATAGCTAGAAAGCTAAAATTTTCACAAATGATGTATTTCCATTGCCGCTATAACCACATATACTAAAAATTAAAAACATATATATATTAATGGGGACCCCATTCAATAAACGTGTAAAACCGGAAATTATAACTATGTTATTCATATATTTGTATGAAAAAAATATTTTTCATAGATAATGGTACGAAACCCTTCGTGAGAGTCTAACTCGCACTTGGCCGATTTTTTAAATCGGCTCAAGCCGATTGCATATTGCACACTATTCGATGTAAGCGGATTATTGTGGATTAATGCGATGGTAGCTGGTGGAATAGGTAGGTACTCCAAATGGCTGTCGTGCATATTTGTATCATTTATGTATGAGGTAAATGTAAATTGTGAGTTTATGAGTAAGTATTGAACTATCGTTATTTTTTGTAGGTATATCGGCAATTGTTGCTNAATATTGCCGGCATCGGCACATCTCTATTCGTGGTTGTGGCGTCGAGATATTTGTTTCTAATTAGAAACGAAATGTTTGAACGACGGCGACAACATTTTTTTTTTTATTTCAAATTAATTAAAATAAAATCAAAATAAATTGTACAACGCAATGCAGAAACGCGGGCGGTCACCACTTGCTGCAGCGCACCGCTCGTTGCCCGCTGCCGCCCCGCTAACCGCAACATTCGAGGCAGAGGCTTAATCGTCATTGTTTAATTCTTTCCATTAACGTGATCGTCGCTTTATGGTTACAACTGTGGTTGTATTGTCGTAGTAATTGCTAGCTTTTATCTGGATAATAAATGTAGCCGATTAACGAAAGCTTTTTATTATTTATTGATGTATTTAAAATCAGATTTTATTGGTAAATTATATTATCTTCGCGTAACCAATTTAATGAAAACTATGTAAGTACCTAATTACGTTTGAGTTTACTTTATTATATTTTGTTAGTATCACAAAGAGTACTAGATACACGGGAACACAGGTCCTTTGATAGTAAACTGTTTGTGTATTTGACAATGCGGTTTGCGCTAAACCACAGGTACATTGCAACAAATAACTGCATTTAGCTACCTGTACCTGCTATAATTATGTAATGTATATTAAATACATCTTACATAGAAGGTTTATGTATTTAATTACTTTCATTTCTTCGACTGAAAATTTATTTATTTATTTATTACACTATGGAAGACTTACGGCTATATAAAAACTTAACAAAATAATTTGCTAAACAGTTGTGACTAAATGTTACCCGCGATTTCACACAGCATCCAAAGGGAAATTCGGATGATGGCTTATGGAGTAGTGTACTTAAATATTGTGCAATTATTTTAATATTACAAATAGACACACCAATTTTCATTTGTATAGATTAGATATTGATACGCTTTGTTTTTCAGCAACACAACAAGAACATGCAATACAAACAGGGACAATCGACTAGAACTTCTATTTGTTTTCACAAATGTGATGCGAAGATTGAACTAACATACAACTTAACTAACGTAATCAAACAAAACTATGTGTTCACCAAATAAGAATCAAATATGCCATAATTTATGCACCAAGTCAAACAAGCACAAAGCCTAATCTAAGCTTTAATCACTCGTTCAAGTCAGAGGTTAATATCCCAAAACAGAGCCTTGTTTACGACGAAATTTCAAAACAAAATGAATTATGTTGCACCAAGCAAGGAAGTCGTGTTTTTGAGTCCCCATTTTGTGGGTAATATTATTTCCTGGCACAGTAAATAGGGCTGTTTGAAAGTATATAATCCACTATCATCTGCCTAGCTTTTTCCCAACTATATCGGGGTTGACTTCCAGCCTAAGCGGATGCAGCTGAGTATCATTGTTTTGCGTGGAGCGACTGCCCATCTGACCTCCTCAACTCAGTTATCTGGAGAATCCTTGGTAAAACTGGTTGTCAGACTTTCTGACATCTAACGACTTAACTACTGCCATAGATGTTCAAATGACAGCCGGGACTCACCAATTTATCGTGTTTTCCGAAACACGCAAATAAACTTGCATTGAAGTGAGGTTTATTTCTAAGTATTTACGGCTTCAATGTTGGTGCTTAACTGTTTTTTAACTGCTTAGGTTTGAAATGGACTCTCAGTAATATGTGATGTGGGCCATTAGCGAAGAACGTGGAAAATATAAAGTTAGGGCACTGTTTGTACAGGTATAAAATGAAAATCATGGTACATTGACATAACAGGTAAAGGGTACCTGTTATGTCAAAATAATAGAAAGTTTATTTCAAAATATAGGTTTCCGATGGATACACGTTTATATAAATAAATATTTTATCTTTAAATGAAACGTAAACTTGTGCCTAACCGACTGAAAATACCTCGGTACTTACCACACCACGCCAAAAAATCAGCTGTCAATTTCATCCAACGCAGAAGCCAGCGGCCATGTAAACCATATTATTCAATAAAATATAGAAACCGAACCCTGCGATCGTGTTATTTTAAATATTCAAAGATAATATCGACCTAAACCAACAATATTATTAGATTCGAGTCAATTTGCAAATTATTGGATTGGTTCGTCCGACTGACTTGACCGACAAAATACTATTACATTCAGAAGTCGAGAAAGTAATGGGCAACGATTTCAGCTATGCCTAATTTATTATTAACAACAAAATTAAAGGTTCCGAAATAACTGAACCAATTTAAAAGTTCTATCCCTGAGTGATAATAAAGGCTATATTTGGTCCGGGTTCTGGATGAATTTTCCTCAGGACGCGAGTGAAAACGTGTGGAACAACTACTCTTTAGATTAATAGCTATAACAAAGAGGAATACTGGGCCCTTAACCTGAAGGGAGAAAACAGTGAAAACAGGCTTTGTCAGTGGAATATTTATTATCTTCTAAACTTTATAAAACACCATTTTATATAATATAATAAGACACACAACTTTTAACTCAAAGACAATATCACTCATAGACTATGAAAGGAGGTATTACATTGTTTCAACACATTCTTTTGTTTGTTTGTACCCATAAAGACTTCGAAACTATGGAACCGATTTGAAGAACTATTTCACTTTATTTCATCCCGGTATAGAAAGAAGTTCCCTAGGGATGTGGGTGAAACCGCGGGCAAACGGCTAGCAGCAAACAATTTAGGTACTATTGAGTTTAGTCGGCAACATCACTTTGAGGCATTACTATTGTAACAACGAAACAAACTGTGTTGATTTTCAACCACATTTGATGAACTTGTCAAAAGGTCAATATAATCTAATCAGTACTGAATAAAGGCTCTAGGCTAAATAAGGTGAGAAAACGTATCAATTTAAGGTACCTACACATAACATTTTTCAGCATAATAGTCATAAAACGCCTTTCGTGAACCTTATGAAATTCATATGCAGGATCAGAATTTTACGACATCCATCACGCCGAACCACCCGTGTAACCTTCGCTTACTTATAAAACTCTTTAATGCTATTTTACGAGATTTTACTCATGAATACTCATGAGGGAGGATCCTTTCGAGCATTATTTTACGTATACATATCTTTACTTCATAGCTATCTGACAGACCATGCCAAAGAAAAGTAATCAAAATTAAAAACATTTCGATAGCACTATATCTAAAATAGCTCTTTAGAACTTTATCTGAAATCTGTGAAATTGACCGTTACAATAATATTTTAAAGCTTTTGATACTTTCTAGGTTTCTGTACCCAAAGGGTAAAACGGGACTCTATTACTAAGACTCCGTTGTGTCTGTTTGTCTCCAGGCTGTATCTTGTAAACCGTGATAGCTAGAAAGCTAAAATTTTCACAAATGATGTATTTCCATTGCCGCTATAACCACATATACTAAAAATTAAAAACATATATATATTAATGGGGACCCCATTCAATAAACGTGTAAAACCGGAAATTATAACTATGTTATTCATATATTTGTATGAAAAAAATATTTTTCATAGATAATGGTACGAAACCCTTCGTGAGAGTCTAACTCGCACTTGGCCGATTTTTTAAATCGGCTCAAGCCGATTGCATATTGCACACTATTCGATGTAAGCGGATTATTGTGGATTAATGCGATGGTAGCTGGTGGAATAGGTAGGTACTCCAAATGGCTGTCGTGCATATTTGTATCATTTATGTATGAGGTAAATGTAAATTGTGAGTTTATGAGTAAGTATTGAACTATCGTTATTTTTTGTAGGTATATCGGCAATTGTTGCTATCACATAGGCACTTTTTATTATGGATAAATAAAATATTATGAAGCGGTTTGTTAGATGGTGAAAATATATGGATATACAAAACTAATTTTGAAAATTCTTTTATCTGTAAACAGACACAATATTTGTGAATGTCATATATTGTATTCAGTTACCAATAAAAATATCATCTAAAGTTTAGATAAATCTCCGTTTAGTTACGTACGCCTTCGCAGTTAAACCTTTTTAAAGATTAACATACATAAATATGAAGGTAGTTTTCAACATGCGAACGAATAACACGTTAAAGACTATTTTTAGTTTAAAAGGTATATAAGTAGAAGTTTAAATCGCGAGAAAGACTTTTAAACAACGCTCCTTTTGTACAATTTTAAGCGGGTCTCGCATCGAGAAGTATTGAAAGGCCCTCAAACAACACTTATGAATTACAAAGATACTTTAAACAGCGTTTAAAATATCCCTAGTTTTATAAGGGTGAATATTAAAGTATTTCTACCCGATGTTTTAAGGTATCAAACATAAAAGTTTAATTGAGTTTTGGTAACAAACAAGCTTCTATGGTTACTTATCACTCATAAGACTTATCCCAAATTTTATAACATGTTTCATATAATTGTTTTATTTATTTAACAGATAAAAATCTACATCATGTATATAATAAGGACTTAAGCACAAATTAGTCTCCCATGATTTTTTTGTACTTGCAAATGCATATTAACATGTATAATATTAGTCCGAGCTACGAATAAAAATATACTTTTATTTAACACTAGTTTCTGCCAGCGGTTTCACTCGCGTCCCGTGGGAACTACTCCGCGCACCCGGTATCAAAGTAGCCTTTCTCGATAAATGGGCTATCTAACACCAAAATATTTTTTCAAATCGGACCAGTAGTTCCTGAGATTAGCGCGTTCAACTAAACAAACAAACTCTTCAGCTTTATAATATTAGTATAGGTAAGTACCTAAGCACAAATTAGTATTCTATGATTTTTATCCTTGCAAACGCTTTATTTGTGCCATATTATTTCTAGCTTCTAAAAATACTTTCATACAACAAAAACTTTACAAAACTTCCAATCAGACCAATAGAATCCAAGTCTACATTACACGTATTTCATCGTCATTTCAAAGGTCCGTTCAACAAGCACATTTCTAATAAAGATCTCGTCCCAAACAAAGTTTATTCATACGGAACCCTTTCAGCTTTGCCGAGGTTCATTGCCTTTGAGATTGCGCCTTCACTACGATAGACATTTGTATTCTATTCAGGATTTATAGAAGCCGCTTGTGATAAAAATATACAGCTTTATATTTAACCTTGTGATTTTTACTAAGGCTTTCTGTTTCGTTATTGATGGATTATATCAGTTAAATGACGCAAGGTCTTACCTACGCCTTGCTACAATGCAGCAGCAAAGAATAGTAGATTGTAATATGTTTTTATACCTAATTGACAGGTTTAGATCTATTGTTGCCCAGGGCGGCTATTTTAACTAAGGAAATCAAGCAGCTGCGCAGGACATATTGTAGACCACAGGCATTTGCGCAGACATAGGCGCACTCTCTACTCCCTCACTCTCATATCTCGATAGGGCGTCGAAATAACTGGAGAGTTACTAGGCTCAGGACCGACATTTACGTGGTCTCCGATGCACGGGTTTATCAATCATCAACTTACGGACTGATTTATGAAAGTTTAAAACCGACAAATCGATTTCGGACCGATACGAGAATAGATCCTAGTTTCAGCATTTATCAGTATCAACTAAATATAATCAACTACTATAATATCTTGCTTATCTCATTAATCTCTTATTATGGTTTAACATATAAAAACTTTTTATATCAGACTCAGTGCAAATACTTTTATAACGAAAGCTTCACCATCAATTGACACCTGACACAAAAATGACATGTAAACGAGACTTCTTATAAACGAAAATAATCATAATCTAAAACAATATGAAGAAAATACTTCTGAGGCAAGTGTGTTATATGAAAATATACATATAAACCTATAATTTCATTCTACCTTTTCATTAGAGGCTAAATTAATTACACTTCGACGAACAAAATAAATATTTTCTCAGTACTAGAATATTTGATCACTATTTCTATGAAGGGCGCTTATTTATGCTACAATTTGAAATATTTTGAAACTTGAATAAAAAGTTATTAAATATGTATTGATGATACATTGCTTAATTGATAGTGTAGAAAGCTTTATATAGTAGCAATGCTACTTTCACATGTGCCATGGGCAATGCTCCCTGCATTTAGATAAAAAGTAGCTTATATCTTCCCTCGGGCCCTACCATTTGTGTACTAAATTATATTGAATTTTGTGTAGTAGTTTTAACGTGAAAGCATGATAACCAGACATACAGGGTTACTTTTATAAGTTAGGGCTGTAATGTCTGAGTGATTATCTTAGTATTGATAAAAATCTATATAAAGACTTTGGACAGAAGCAATTATTCTCTTGTAATCTTTATTATTTTTCTTGTCTTAACTCATGATTATTTTTATATTATTTGGTTTACTTTCTGTCCCAACCATTGTCTTCGACATTTGAACTATAGTTGTTCTTTGTTGTAACTTTAATTCAAAATAGAAACGTGACTCATGCATATTCTATTTAATGAAATTCTCACACTATCGTCAGTGTCGTCTAAAACTTTAGAAATACATTAATGATTCAGAAAGCCGTACGGGTTCACAATTGGGTTAGTATTAATGATTCAAAGGTTCACTCGAAACCCAATCGAACAATTACATTAAAACTTCAAACTGTAGAGAGTTAATTAAAAAATTAACCAATTAACTATTGAAACGAAAAACTTTGTTCGCAGGTTGAAAAATAAAACGAAAATTGAATCTGATGAGAACTGTCGACCGAAACCGGAGGAAATTGGTAAGTCTAACTTTGAAGCTATACTGAGAATTTAATTTCAACATGCATAAACCTTCAGCGCCAATTTCACAGGTTCCAGATAAAGCTGTCAGACACATAGTGCCAAACGAATGTTTTTAACTTTGACAACTTTTCCATGGCATGATCTGTCAGATAGCTATCTAGGACTTTATCTGGAACCCATGAAACTGGGCGTCAGACTTATAAAAGCACATATTTAAACCANGTAAGTACCTAAGCACAAATTAGTATTCTATGATTTTTATCCTTGCAAACGCTTTATTTGTGCCATATTATTTCTAGCTTCTAAAAATACTTTCATACAACAAAAACTTTACAAAACTTCCAATCAGACCAATAGAATCCAAGTCTACATTACACGTATTTCATCGTCATTTCAAAGGTCCGTTCAACAAGCACATTTCTAATAAAGATCTCGTCCCAAACAAAGTTTATTCATACGGAACCCTTTCAGCTTTGCCGAGGTTCATTGCCTTTGAGATTGCGCCTTCACTACGATAGACATTTGTATTCTATTCAGGATTTATAGAAGCCGCTTGTGATAAAAATATACAGCTTTATATTTAACCTTGTGATTTTTACTAAGGCTTTCTGTTTCGTTATTGATGGATTATATCAGTTAAATGACGCAAGGTCTTACCTACGCCTTGCTACAATGCAGCAGCAAAGAATAGTAGATTGTAATATGTTTTTATACCTAATTGACAGGTTTAGATCTATTGTTGCCCAGGGCGGCTATTTTAACTAAGGAAATCAAGCAGCTGCGCAGGACATATTGTAGACCACAGGCATTTGCGCAGACATAGGCGCACTCTCTACTCCCTCACTCTCATATCTCGATAGGGCGTCGAAATAACTGGAGAGTTACTAGGCTCAGGACCGACATTTACGTGGTCTCCGATGCACGGGTTTATCAATCATCAACTTACGGACTGATTTATGAAAGTTTAAAACCGACAAATCGATTTCGGACCGATACGAGAATAGATCCTAGTTTCAGCATTTATCAGTATCAACTAAATATAATCAACTACTATAATATCTTGCTTATCTCATTAATCTCTTATTATGGTTTAACATATAAAAACTTTTTATATCAGACTCAGTGCAAATACTTTTATAACGAAAGCTTCACCATCAATTGACACCTGACACAAAAATGACATGTAAACGAGACTTCTTATAAACGAAAATAATCATAATCTAAAACAATATGAAGAAAATACTTCTGAGGCAAGTGTGTTATATGAAAATATACATATAAACCTATAATTTCATTCTACCTTTTCATTAGAGGCTAAATTAATTACACTTCGACGAACAAAATAAATATTTTCTCAGTACTAGAATATTTGATCACTATTTCTATGAAGGGCGCTTATTTATGCTACAATTTGAAATATTTTGAAACTTGAATAAAAAGTTATTAAATATGTATTGATGATACATTGCTTAATTGATAGTGTAGAAAGCTTTATATAGTAGCAATGCTACTTTCACATGTGCCATGGGCAATGCTCCCTGCATTTAGATAAAAAGTAGCTTATATCTTCCCTCGGGCCCTACCATTTGTGTACTAAATTATATTGAATTTTGTGTAGTAGTTTTAACGTGAAAGCATGATAACCAGACATACAGGGTTACTTTTATAAGTTAGGGCTGTAATGTCTGAGTGATTATCTTAGTATTGATAAAAATCTATATAAAGACTTTGGACAGAAGCAATTATTCTCTTGTAATCTTTATTATTTTTCTTGTCTTAACTCATGATTATTTTTATATTATTTGGTTTACTTTCTGTCCCAACCATTGTCTTCGACATTTGAACTATAGTTGTTCTTTGTTGTAACTTTAATTCAAAATAGAAACGTGACTCATGCATATTCTATTTAATGAAATTCTCACACTATCGTCAGTGTCGTCTAAAACTTTAGAAATACATTAATGATTCAGAAAGCCGTACGGGTTCACAATTGGGTTAGTATTAATGATTCAAAGGTTCACTCGAAACCCAATCGAACAATTACATTAAAACTTCAAACTGTAGAGAGTTAATTAAAAAATTAACCAATTAACTATTGAAACGAAAAACTTTGTTCGCAGGTTGAAAAATAAAACGAAAATTGAATCTGATGAGAACTGTCGACCGAAACCGGAGGAAATTGGTAAGTCTAACTTTGAAGCTATACTGAGAATTTAATTTCAACATGCATAAACCTTCAGCGCCAATTTCACAGGTTCCAGATAAAGCTGTCAGACACATAGTGCCAAACGAATGTTTTTAACTTTGACAACTTTTCCATGGCATGATCTGTCAGATAGCTATCTAGGACTTTATCTGGAACCCATGAAACTGGGCGTCAGACTTATAAAAGCACATATTTAAACCACACATTGCTATTTGAAAAGGGTTGTATAAATTGTATTAACTCAAAAGTGTCAAGTTAATAAAATTACTGCAACCCTGTACATTTAATTTCGATTTTCATGTCGTAATTAATTTATTATTTACATCTGATTTGCATAACACTGAACGCAATCACAACATTTAACTCTCATCTGTAGGTAGTATTTTACTAACGAATACTGAAATCATTGGCATAATTAATATGATTTAGGGCCAGTTTCAGAGCTTCCAGTTAAAGTTCTAGATAGTTATCTGACTGATATAGAAAAAGAGTCAGAATTAAAAACATTTCTATGACATTATCTATCAGATAGCTGATAAATGGCCCTCAGAATACAGAAATGACTCATCATATTGCAAAAAACTAAATAATTTGATAACTAATCTCATAAGTCATTAACGAGAAATAGATACTTGAATAGGTATTCAAAGGTTTCATATTGTTTCAGAAAGCTCAGAAGTCCAGCCACCGAGGGCTACAGTGGAGAAACCTTTCCTCCTATCCGATGGAAGGTGAGTCATGAAGACTTTGAGATTTTTTAGTTAACGATATTGCCGACAAACGAATAGAGCTAGAAGTCTATTGCCCAATTTCACCAAGATCTCCTATACTGCCACCTAAGTATGATCCTTTACTTAAAAGCTGCCCTTGACATGTTGGTTCACCGACATACCGCTCCCGTTCTGGTTGGTGAAAACGAATCCGTCTTCTAACGGTCCCCCAAACCCTTTTAAGTGGTAACTTAGGGGCTGTTGGTGAAATTGGGCATATTATGATTATCTACATACATACTTACACCTTTATACATAACTTTACATGTATACATCTGTGTATGTGAATAGATTTTTAGCAAAAGAAAGAGAGCAAAACATGCAACTGGAGCAAGCGAGTTGCTGTGAATTCAGAATTCAGAAAAGCAAACGTTCGGAACAATAAGCGAGCGTGGCGATTTTTTTCCTTTCTTAGCTCTTGACACTGCGACAATACCTACTTGTAGATAGAAGGAACGTGCTTATCTTTTCTTTAGAGTTTAGTTTTACTCATGAAAACTAGAAATAAGTCCTGTAGTAATTCCCGTAGCGAACGAAATAGCTTTCTCTTCGCGGGGGCAGGTGCCCTAAGTAAAAACATTTGTCTCTGACTACAGTGACTAATACAAATTGTTGGATTAATTAATGTTCCTCTGCGGTTGCAGTGGCAAGTCTTTAATTAAAGAGAAATTCAGTGCATTTAAAATATATAACGCATTTATTTTGACTCTAAAGTCTGAAATCAAAGTCACCAACCCGCATTGTGCAAGCGTAGTGATTAACGCTCTATCCTTCTCTGTGTGAGAGGAGGCCTGTGCCCAGCAGTGGGACGATAAAAGGCTGATAATGATTTTACTTTGCTAATGCTATAGTTTCGCCCTTTTTACATATTATATGTTTTTAAATTGGATTACACAGTTAATAGTATTCTGACTCATACAACTTTAAAAGTTAAAACTTTTGTAAAGTCAGTTCTAGTTCACCACTTCACAAACTCATTGTGAATAGTTTTCATAACAATTCTATTTACGCTAAGTTGAATTGCATTAAGTTTTCAATTCTAGTACTTATTGTACGAAAGTTTTAAATAATGCACGTAATGAGAATCTAATGATGCTATTAAATTTTCAAATTGTTTGAGAAAATGTTCACTTATTTTGAGAACACTCCGTCTATTTGTAGGATGAATGAAATAGGGAGTTTAATTATAAACTTCAACCTCTGAGTTAGAATTGTTCCTCCAATTTAACATTCAAACAAATCATGAGGAAAATCTAAATTTTCGCCGACTTGCAACTCAAAACACACTCCCTTTTTAACCGTATAATCGTTACTTTCACTTCTGCAATTATGTTAATGGAAGCATTTTGTAGACAGCGTGGGTAAAAGTCGGACTTTTGCTAAGTTATTCAGCGCCTGCCGGGAAATATGGCATTCGTTAGGTTCCACAATTCGCGGGAATACTCCGCCTTTCAGGGCGCCGGTGTAATATAAATGGTAAACTGTAAAATCCCTGACACCGACACATTTGCATTCAATTGCATTAATTTGTTCAGGAGATTTATGAAAGATTTTACGTCTACATGTAATGAAAAATTTTGGTTCGATTTCATACCACTGAAACATACATACACCTTATTATTTTACGTGTAATTTTTTGTCAAGCGGGTATATTTTATACAATGATACGCTGTTACATAATATAGAAAAGTTCCCACATATATTGGAAAGCAAAATACTGAAGGCGGATTCGCTGAAAATTAAAATTGTTTTATCAAATTTTGAAAACTACGTTCTTACTAAAAAACACAATGTTTTATACTAACGATACAATTATCTTTCTCCTATAGAGTGGAGCTAGAAGCGTGGCTGGACAAATCGACATATTCCCACGGAGAGTCCATCAGAGTGAGCGTGGTGGTCGCCAATCACTCCTCCAAGACTGTACGACGGATCAAGGTGTGTAATCAATAGAGACAATTTAAGTATTGGAAAATTATGTAAAGATGCCAGCAGGTTAACCGAATCTGTCAAGTTTTACCGATTTTATCGACCTTCCACTATAGCGATAAGGTTGAAAATGTATTGAAGAAATTTGACAGATTGAGTTAGCTTAATGTGCTGGTGTCTGTACTTTACCAGCTTTTAGTGTAGATATTAACGAAAGTATTCAAACTTCTAAGGCAATAATTGGACGTTTCTGCATTGTGTTTCTGTATAATCTTAATCAATACAATAGAAATCTAAAGAGTTGTTTAGACACGCTAACCTCAAGAACAACTAGACAGATTGGAAAAAATATTTCAGTGTTAGATTTGATTTGACCTATTTATCAAAGAAGGCTGTAGGCTACGGGTGTGCAATGTTTTATAATTGCTAACTTGTTGCTAATATCCCTTACGAAGTACTCCACCTTTTTATGCTTCCACCACTTAGTATAAAAGGTATGAGAAACTCGGTTGTAACATCATAAAAAGTCGCACCGTCTAACACAAGCTTATAATCGTTCCACTTTGTAAACTTCTCACACAATTTTCCTCTACAACCCCTACATAAAAAGCGTTTATGTGTTAACTTTCAAAGCAATTTGCAAGCAAAAACATCGTGTATGCTTAGCTTTTCTGACAGCCGAGTTAATTTTAACCGTGTTACAAATTTTCACTCATTATCAAATAATAAAAGACTGCAGCTTATGCTTTAAGTATAGGTATGGTGTTACAAAAATAGACGATATTGTAAAAATAGTAACACGTATAGTAGATTATATTACTAAAAGCCAAAACTATATCCAAAACAAAAAAAAAATTAAATCATTAAAATCGAGTTGGAAATTATTTGACCTAACAAATTTTGGTTTTGATTTACATTCGCAAAGTTTCACAATCTCTATGCTAAGATTTTTGCTTGATTTGATTTTTGAGCTTTGAAACTTATCTGTAAATTGGATATTTTTTAAGTATTATTTTAGCAACATAATATACGTATTTCTTAGAAATCGCCCGTATTTTTACTAAAAACATGTGAACAAAGAAATATGAGCAATATTTTTCTAACAGAACAAACGGTACCTATATTTTTTGGTCGTTTTTTTACTAAAAGGTCAATCGGGCTTGGAAAACTATTAAACAAAAGGTTTATTATAGAAGTAATCCCACCAAAAACATACTGTTAAAAACTAGCCAAGTCTATATGGAACTGCTTGTTTATCTCTAAAAAGTAATGAAATCTAGACAAAGTCGTGCTTCGTACTTAGGTTTACTGCGATTTTTTTACTGCAACAGTTAATGTGATATGACTGGCCGTTGAACATTCTTTATGGGTAATTGGGTACAAGTCGACGGCCAGTTACATAACAAGTAAGAAACCTAAGTCTCAGCACGACTTTGNGGCTGATAATGATTTTACTTTGCTAATGCTATAGTTTCGCCCTTTTTACATATTATATGTTTTTAAATTGGATTACACAGTTAATAGTATTCTGACTCATACAACTTTAAAAGTTAAAACTTTTGTAAAGTCAGTTCTAGTTCACCACTTCACAAACTCATTGTGAATAGTTTTCATAACAATTCTATTTACGCTAAGTTGAATTGCATTAAGTTTTCAATTCTAGTACTTATTGTACGAAAGTTTTAAATAATGCACGTAATGAGAATCTAATGATGCTATTAAATTTTCAAATTGTTTGAGAAAATGTTCACTTATTTTGAGAACACTCCGTCTATTTGTAGGATGAATGAAATAGGGAGTTTAATTATAAACTTCAACCTCTGAGTTAGAATTGTTCCTCCAATTTAACATTCAAACAAATCATGAGGAAAATCTAAATTTTCGCCGACTTGCAACTCAAAACACACTCCCTTTTTAACCGTATAATCGTTACTTTCACTTCTGCAATTATGTTAATGGAAGCATTTTGTAGACAGCGTGGGTAAAAGTCGGACTTTTGCTAAGTTATTCAGCGCCTGCCGGGAAATATGGCATTCGTTAGGTTCCACAATTCGCGGGAATACTCCGCCTTTCAGGGCGCCGGTGTAATATAAATGGTAAACTGTAAAATCCCTGACACCGACACATTTGCATTCAATTGCATTAATTTGTTCAGGAGATTTATGAAAGATTTTACGTCTACATGTAATGAAAAATTTTGGTTCGATTTCATACCACTGAAACATACATACACCTTATTATTTTACGTGTAATTTTTTGTCAAGCGGGTATATTTTATACAATGATACGCTGTTACATAATATAGAAAAGTTCCCACATATATTGGAAAGCAAAATACTGAAGGCGGATTCGCTGAAAATTAAAATTGTTTTATCAAATTTTGAAAACTACGTTCTTACTAAAAAACACAATGTTTTATACTAACGATACAATTATCTTTCTCCTATAGAGTGGAGCTAGAAGCGTGGCTGGACAAATCGACATATTCCCACGGAGAGTCCATCAGAGTGAGCGTGGTGGTCGCCAATCACTCCTCCAAGACTGTACGACGGATCAAGGTGTGTAATCAATAGAGACAATTTAAGTATTGGAAAATTATGTAAAGATGCCAGCAGGTTAACCGAATCTGTCAAGTTTTACCGATTTTATCGACCTTCCACTATAGCGATAAGGTTGAAAATGTATTGAAGAAATTTGACAGATTGAGTTAGCTTAATGTGCTGGTGTCTGTACTTTACCAGCTTTTAGTGTAGATATTAACGAAAGTATTCAAACTTCTAAGGCAATAATTGGACGTTTCTGCATTGTGTTTCTGTATAATCTTAATCAATACAATAGAAATCTAAAGAGTTGTTTAGACACGCTAACCTCAAGAACAACTAGACAGATTGGAAAAAATATTTCAGTGTTAGATTTGATTTGACCTATTTATCAAAGAAGGCTGTAGGCTACGGGTGTGCAATGTTTTATAATTGCTAACTTGTTGCTAATATCCCTTACGAAGTACTCCACCTTTTTATGCTTCCACCACTTAGTATAAAAGGTATGAGAAACTCGGTTGTAACATCATAAAAAGTCGCACCGTCTAACACAAGCTTATAATCGTTCCACTTTGTAAACTTCTCACACAATTTTCCTCTACAACCCCTACATAAAAAGCGTTTATGTGTTAACTTTCAAAGCAATTTGCAAGCAAAAACATCGTGTATGCTTAGCTTTTCTGACAGCCGAGTTAATTTTAACCGTGTTACAAATTTTCACTCATTATCAAATAATAAAAGACTGCAGCTTATGCTTTAAGTATAGGTATGGTGTTACAAAAATAGACGATATTGTAAAAATAGTAACACGTATAGTAGATTATATTACTAAAAGCCAAAACTATATCCAAAACAAAAAAAAAATTAAATCATTAAAATCGAGTTGGAAATTATTTGACCTAACAAATTTTGGTTTTGATTTACATTCGCAAAGTTTCACAATCTCTATGCTAAGATTTTTGCTTGATTTGATTTTTGAGCTTTGAAACTTATCTGTAAATTGGATATTTTTTAAGTATTATTTTAGCAACATAATATACGTATTTCTTAGAAATCGCCCGTATTTTTACTAAAAACATGTGAACAAAGAAATATGAGCAATATTTTTCTAACAGAACAAACGGTACCTATATTTTTTGGTCGTTTTTTTACTAAAAGGTCAATCGGGCTTGGAAAACTATTAAACAAAAGGTTTATTATAGAAGTAATCCCACCAAAAACATACTGTTAAAAACTAGCCAAGTCTATATGGAACTGCTTGTTTATCTCTAAAAAGTAATGAAATCTAGACAAAGTCGTGCTTCGTACTTAGGTTTACTGCGATTTTTTTACTGCAACAGTTAATGTGATATGACTGGCCGTTGAACATTCTTTATGGGTAATTGGGTACAAGTCGACGGCCAGTTACATAACAAGTAAGAAACCTAAGTCTCAGCACGACTTTGTCTAGATTTCATTACTTTTTAGAGATAAACAAGCAGTTCCATATAGACTTGGCTAGTTTTTTACAGTATGTTTTTGTTTTCAAAAGTTAATTTGGTTTTTCTTTTAAATATCCTGGTTGTTGATCTAATGGATTTTACTCGTATCTAAATAGTACAGACAACGGGAGGTTAACCTACCCGAATCCGTCAAATTTTACTAATCCAACACCAACCTTCTCCTATTGTGATAAAGTTGAAAATCTTTTGAAGAAATTTTACAGATTGAGGTATTTTGATGTACTGGCGTCGTCTATACATTATAATAAAAGCCTAATACTAATAGTAATGTGTAAGGACAGCCAATTAATCTATTAGTCACTCATCTTAATCAGTTAGAAAGCAAACATTAAGCAGATTATCTAATAATCCACTGGCGGTCAATGTACCGTACATAATAATAATTAATGAAAATCATAAGCGAACCAATCCTATTACAAACTTGATGGAACCGAGAATCAACACATTTGCATAGTCTGTACTAGCTTCTGCCAGCAGTTTCATCCGCGTCCCGTGAGAACTATTCGGCGCAGCCAGATAAAAAGTAGCCTATAGCCTTCCTCGATAAATAGGCTATCCAACACTGAAAAAAATTTTTAAATCGGACCAGTAATTCCTGAGATAGCGCATTCAAACAAACAAACAAACTCTTCAGTTTTATAATATTAGTAAGTATAGATTGTTATCCTTTCGATTCAATAATAAATAATTACCATAGCAACACACAAATAACATTATTTAAAACAATACTGATTATACGTACACGCGGTTCCCTTTGAAAAGAACTTGTCAAAACATATTGACAAAGTTAAATTGAAGACGGTAAAGAAACAAGAAAGTAAAGCCAGAAACAAAATTTCAAAAGGCGCTTCACACAGCGCAAACAAATCGCAGCGTCTTCAACAAATCTCGTCTAATCGCGGCTTAGCGGATGTGACGTCACGAACCGCGGGAATTACGCTTTACCTATCGCACGTCACCGTGGAGTTAACTTTGACGAAAATATGGGGGGAAATATGTACCCACGTGTATAGGGAAAATGACGGGTGATTTAAATAACCTGCTTATAAATTACAGCCTTGTGAACCTATAAAGAGTACGTGTTTCATGAGCATACATACAGACAAAACTAAATAGTTTTTGTCTTTTTTTAGGCTTCCTTAACTAAAGAGTAAAACGGGACCCTGTTACTAAGACTTCGCTCTCCATCCACCCGTCTGTCAACAGGCTTTATCTCAAGACCCGTGATAGATAGATAGTTGAAATTTTCACAGATATATTAGATACAATTGCCGCTTTAACAACAAATAGTGAAAACTTGTTTTTTTCGGTGGCTCCCATACAATAATCGTGGTTTTTATAAATACGGAACCCGTCGTGCGCGGGTCCAACTCGCTCTTGGCCGGTTTTTGCATATAGACACCGAAACAATAAGATTCTATTACACGTAAATAATGAAAGCACAGTTTTTTACAAAACTGGGTACGACTCCTGTAACGCATAAATTACAAAATGTTAGCTTCATGTCAAGTCGCCCATTACAATTAAATTCTTACACAGAAATCTCCCAATAAAATGGCTGACTAAGCAATATTAGGCAAGCCTTTCACATCGCAACAAGCTCGCTTTGGTTACAAATTTCGTAAGCAAGCAAGCTTTGTATATTAAATTAGACTGGTGTATTAGTTCCGCTTGCCGCGCCGAACCGCGTCGCCCTTAATGTGAAGCGACGTTTAATTATGACGTTGTTTCATACTTAATGTGCAATTTCCATTCAGGCTGGCGGAAAATTTCATCCAATTTCTAGGACGCCTTTATTATGGAGTAAATGCTTGATGACTTTGGTAACTAAGGCGTAATAATAAGTATGTTTCTTTGGCAGGCTCTGGTGGTTCAACATGTGGATGTGTGCATGTTCTCCAACGGAAAGTTCAAGAATGTTGTCGCTCTTGTGAAGGGCAATGATATTGTCCTGCCTGGCCAGACCCATACTGATACTTACACCCTTACACCACATAGAGGTAAGACCTACAAAGAATTTTGGAAAATTTGTGTTTTCTGTACTACCAACAGGTACAAAAACTTAGGTACAATTTCAGAGGTCCCAGATAAAGTTCTAGATAGCTAACTAACAGGTAATTCCGTAAGAATGTTTTTAAGTTTGACTACTTTTTAAACGGTTTTTTATTAAACGGTTTTATTTAGGTCACCCCGTTTGTTTTGTTCGTGCGTCAAATCTAGTAAGTGAAATTTCACCCTCTTTCCGTCAACCGATTGATCTGAAATTTGGTATACGCCTTTGATTCCGGTGACAATACAATTATGTATATTCAATAATATTGTACATCCAAGATGTCCGCCACTACAAGATGGCGGACAACTTAGTTTTTTTTTAATCCCATCAATATGGATATCAAATGAAAGGGCTTGATAAGTATAATACAGTGCAGTACACAAAATCAAAATCCAAGATGGCCGCCGCTACAGTATGGCGGACAACTTTTTTAATCCCATCAATATGGATTATGGATATCAAATGAAAGAGCTTTTTAAGTAGAATACAGTGCAGTATACAAAATCAAAATCCAAGATAGCCGCCGCTTAAATAGAATGAGAAATAAAAACTAAAAACTTAAAAATAAAAAAGGTAAAAAAAACTTTTTAAGTTAAACGGTTTTATGGTAAGCAGATAAATGTACTAAAAGCTAAAAAATAAACAAAATAAAACAAATTTTAAACATATGCATTGATTACACTAAAATAAAATCGTGGGGCA
>NWSH02000519.1:3296274-3309038 GCA_002382865.2 Heliothis virescens
TGGAAAAACTAATGACGGTTTTATTATTGCTAAACCATTCGAAAATGGAATATTGATGTGGGTGCGTGGGGTACAAGCTTTCTGTTATTTCTTTTGTAAAATAATATTACCGTATTTCGACGCGCGGCAGTTGGCGATGACCAAAAATTTCAGGATTGTTTATGTATTCATTTACATAATTTAAAATATGAAATCAGAAAAAATAACAGGATTCCTACGAATGATTCTAAATAGCGTATTGCGTGATGTGTGCTGTGAACAAACTCTATGACTTATATTACCAATCAAAAAGTACTTAATTATAAAATCGCCGGTTAAATGAAGATTTGTATAACCTAGGTGTAAAGAACGGCCTTTGTTTGCCGGGAAAAAACTCCGTCAACAACAATTAAAACAGGAAACATCTGAAACCCTGGATGATGCCTTGGAAGTTACGGAAAAAAAGCACCTTTCCACAGAAATATTAATAACAGGAGAAGTGGTAAGTGGGCGTGTCGCTGTCTCCTCGAACAGGCGATCGTACCGCAAATAATTCGTAAATTCCGTCTCCGCGAACTAGTCTGAACTGTTTTGCTATAAATACATTGCTCCTTCACAACTACGCAAGTTTGTCACTCAGTGACCAGACAAGCAATGTATCTATTGCTTTTACTAAACCGCGCGTGTAGTAGTTGCCGTGTGGTAGGGGAAACTGGAGACACAGGTATCCGATACATTTTCGTCTACAGGGCATATCTCCTTCTTTAAAATATCTATGGTTTTCACATATCGTCAATAGCGTGATGTAGACGTGATAAAAGTCGTTGGCGTTTAAAAGCCGGCGCACGTGTCTACTGTTTAATTACTCACGGCAGACGTGAAGGCTTTATTGACTAAACTATAACGTTTTTATGTACCTAGACTATTGCTATTCCGTAATATACTTACTTGACAGATTTTTAAAAATTTAGTCTCGACTTTTAAATAAATAAATAATTTATAACTTCATTTTGTATAACAATTTGATTAATTCAAATCAATGCTAATGAATCATTTGCCTGAACTAAGTATAACCTGTTCTTCTAGCGTAAAATACTTTTATTGCAAAAGATCATAGTCATCATATATATATTATGCACAGTAGTTATGAGAACAAACAAGACATTAATTTGTTTTGTATGGTAAAATAGACTACTGTTTGTCTTCACATCTTTGGTGTCAAAGGCACCGTGGATGCATCACCATTCCAGAGACAAAGGTAAAATGTCTTTCGTGTCTCTCCAAGCTGCAACAAAGCAATGTTTCTAATACGTGTCTATTTCTAACAATGCTCATATTTGTATATACAAGGTGCTGTACCTACTGTACAATGCATACAGTATAGTTTTGTTTAATGGTACATAAGTAGGCATTATTTCTAAATAATTAGCTTCTTTCTGCGTCAAACAGAGCAACGTAACTTTTGATTCACGAACATTAGATATATACTACGAAGCTCCGAACCAATTCCAGGTTTTCTCAAAATCAATGCTTAGCCAACACGCATGACTTTACTTTGCGAAAACCTCTCGTCACTAGCTTATGAAATATAAAGTCACAAACATACCCCCACTCGATTCGTTCATAAATTCTTAAGTACCCAAACAACAGAAATAATACTTACCTAAAGCTTTTCCGAAATGATGTCTCCATTACATCGACAAATGTCGAAGAAGCCTGAAGCCGCGAGTCGACAGTTGCCGACATTTCCTCCACATACATGTCTATTTCCGACACACAATAAATATGGTACCTACATTTCAGTACATATACATCGCTTCGTCGAGAGGTAAATTACACGTGAATATGTTTATTGTGTATTTGTACTTTATGTTGGCAATATTTTGGAATTGTGGGGTATTGATATTTAATACATATATGAGAGTGCGGGAATAAGGAGTACACATGTGCCTGCGCAAATGCTTGTGCACCAGAATATGTCCTGCGCAGCTGACTGATCTCCTGCCGTGGCCGACAATCGGCCTTAGATGCCATTATTATTATTGTGGGTTAGTATACAAAATTTACTAAGCTACATTTATTATTAAAACGTTTTTGTTAATCATACTGTTTGCCGCGGTTTCAAAGCCGTCCACAGGGATATACACAGCCGGATTAAAGTATAGGTACTATAGTTCTCCAGAGTCCCAATTTGTGGCAACCGGATTGAAGTGTATTATAAATCCCCAGAGTCCCATCTATCTTCACACTAACTTTTGCTTAAATCAGTTCAGTAGTTTTACCGGGAATTCATAAAATAAATAAATTGTATGTATAACGATGTTGTAGTACAAAAATATGTTTGCTAATGCCTTTTTTATTCTATTGTATTCCAATCCTAGTTCTGTTTTTGTTTTGACTGTTCTGGCTTCTTAAACGAGGTCAATTAGCAGTTAATTGATCAATTATAGTATTTTCGGCGACAACAGCCGTTCGTCAAGTCATTAATACTGCAAACAAAAACAAGGAACTTTCCGAAAAGCCGATATGCGATAGCTTTTTGTAGTACAGACTTTGGAAAATATATACAAAAATATACGAAAAGATAACTTTTTGTTAATAAAGATTAAGGGTAAATTAAACTATTTTTTTTAACCTAAGATACTAAAAATAATTCCACATGTCTGACCTCCAACAACTCGCATCACCCGAATCGAGTCTAGTCTCCCGCAAATAGTGCTGAAGCTGAAAAAAGTATAAAATACAAACGAAAGCTTTTAGTTCGCAAAGTGCTGTCGCATTTATATCACGCAAGCCATTTTCCCTTTGTACGGAATATTTTTATAAAAGGCTTATATTATGTTTGTGGTGACATTTATTGACACTGTGTCGAATGGCCGCGTGATAAGTCACCTCGGAGATTGACACGCGATCAAGTATGCATGAAGGTATCTACCACAGAAAATGGTGTGAATATATTTTTGTGCTAGATATTATAAAGCTGAAGAGTTTGTTTATTTGTTTACTTGAATACGCTAATATAAGGAATTTAATGTCCGACTTGAAAAACTCTTCCAAGTGGAAAACTCTTCCATTAATCAGCCCTTTTATTGAGGCTACTGGCTACTTTGTTGCATGGAATAGCTCCCAAAGGACGAGGGTGAAACTGCCGCCGAAAGCTAGAAATAAATAAACTCATAAGATTCGTGAGAGGACAAACCACGGGACAAACTAATCAATAGTTAAAATACTGATAACCAACCAACCAAATTTTGGCTTGGTTCATAATTATAGTGCTACATATTTGTTTGTAACTCGTTTTATTTTTGTTTAATGTAGGCTTAGTGACCGATTCTGATAACATTCTATTTAAGCCCAACTTTCCGTCGATATTAAGCAGCTTTCAACAGATAGGATCATAACCATAAAGGACAAAAGATCGTTCGTGTAAACGAACCCTAAAAGCATTCATTCTGATGGTGCACTAGCCGTGAAAGTGACTTATAATAGCTACAGATAACAGATAACATTGTACAAACAAGTTTATTTCACAAAATACATTATTTACTATCTATTTTTGAGATAATTTTCCTTTGACGTCACAAACAACGGTACGTTTATCTTTATTATTGGAAAATTTACATCAGGCTTCATTTTGTAATGTGGTTTGAACATTATAGTAGCGAGCATTTTAGGAAGAGATATAACAATATTTTGTACTAAAAAAGGATAGCTGAATTTACATTTATTAGTAGATTTTAATATACGTAAGCTTGTGAAAAGTTTTTAAGAGCTGGTTTATTTTACCTTTTGGTATATACATACTTAGTTAAAACTTTGGCTAAATAAAGCATATTTTTACAATAATGCATTTAATTTATTCTAGATTTAATTCCCTCGTAATATTCAAAATTCATGTAGAAATATTTTGAATACCACACGTTACAGACTGAAGCAAAAAATGCGACTATCATATTACTCTCATATTATTTTGTGTGGTGAGCTTAAAAACCTTTTTATAATACATTGTGTTGACATATTTTAATTAAAACAAAAAACAACTAACGTTAAGAGCAAATTTTAGTAAAGATATCACCGTGGAATTTTAATATGGTGAAAAACTTTGGTATCAACACTATTTTATACTTATAATTAAAGTTTTGTTGGTACCGTATTACTATTAGGTACATAGTTTTGGAGTGCTTAAATGTGCATTTTATATCTTTTGTTAGAAAAGATTGAATTGAGAGAAAGTCGTGCTTTCAAACCAAAACTACTGAGCCGATTTCAAAGAAATTTGATTCACAGAAGGCCTTAGACCTAGACTACTTTTACCCGGTTGTGGGAAGTTCTCCAGGTGTGTGTGAAAACGTGTTGTACTGGCTGGTTTAGTTTCCTTACCATCTAAGAAGATATTTTATCTAATTTTCTCGACTGATGTCCAGAAATCTATTGGTAAGAACTAGTCTAATAATAATCTAATAATAAAGAGAAAAAAGTTTTTACTCTGTCTCCTTGTTCTCTAAAGGCTCCGAATCTAAAGAATCGATTTAAAAAAAATAATTAGCTACACTATTCACGAGTAATATACTTAGGCTACATTTTATTCGGGTACAAGCATCAGTTCTCACAAACTGCGGGAAAACAGCCAGTGGTTTTCACAACGACTACCGTGTTTTCAGCCCCCTTCGGCCGCTTACGGAACCAACGCTTCGTAACTTCGTAGAAAGAATTGTTTTTCTTGCTACGAAACCGGTTTCATACCTACTATCTATACTAATATTATAAAGCTGAAGAGTTTGTTTGTTACTTTTAAACTACTGCTCCGATTTGAAAAATTATTTCAGTGTTAGATAGCCCATTTATCGAGGAAGGCTATAGGCTACTTTTTATCCGGGTGCGCCGAGTAGTTCCCATGGAACGCGGGTTAAACCGCTGGCAGTAGCTAGTTATAAATAACTTTCCCAAAGAAACTTTTTCTACTCAATAGTTTAACCGAACGAACATTCACATAGTTCAAAGTTTGAAACAGCTGTTATGTTATTATGATTAAAGTATTGAGTCGAAAAAAAANTAGAAGCTAGTCAATAATATGAAAAAGTCTGTCCGTCCCAGCTTATACTGGTCACCTAAGTGGTATTGTGTTAGCAAGTAACGCTCCATTATGTTATGTTATTGTAACACCCGACCTCAATACCAAAAGCTATTTCATGTCCTTTTAATAACGTGTAATTCTAGAAATAGGTTAGTCAGATGCTTAATAGGTTACTGATATATACGCAGTTTCCCTTTTTATGCTCTCAACACTTTCTTCTAATGGAACTTATTGTGTTTTAAAAGGACAAATTATTTCGAAAGAATATTTCTAAAAATAAGCTTCCTTATTTTATATTTGTTGGAGTTTTATAAGGAGGTCGTTTAGCTTAAAAAATATTTCTAGTTGATCCTCGGTGAATAGTAATAATTTCTATAACCTATCTATTTAGTATATAACTTGTTGTTCTTAGGTTAGAAAGACATGATTGGAGTCAATATAAAAAAAATCTCTTTTGGCTAACCAACTCAAATATAGAAATCATATTTTGAAATAACCATTTATCAGCACATCACAAACACCAAGATTCTGTTCACCGAGGTTCAGGTTCAGTTTCAGTTCAAAGAGCTCTAAAAAAGGGCACGTTTCGTTTTCCAACACTTAAGCGATCGATAAGCACAACTCCCTGTTTATGATAGAACATAAAACACCTATACAAGCCTTTACAGAACTCAATAGAGGAAATTTACAACATTTTTACAGCCGTGTTGAATGCCAAACCATTCGGAAAAGCTCTTTTTAACGTCGCTTTTATTACTTCGTCAATAGATGGCAGCACCTGCTTATCACGCACTATTGTCGATGTAATTTCCCTCAAGGGTAGATCGGTGGTAAAAATAAGCTGAAAACGCATGATCTCGGAAAACTATAAAGATATAGATCGATTGGAGTATGTTTTATAGTCGCTTTTTAGTGTCGCATAGTGTAAGGATTTAGTTTGAAAGAACTTTGTTGATGTCAAACGTGTTTTATGTAAAACCGTTGCAGAATACTATTAGACTTTGAGGCTAATTTAAAATGAATGGATACGATTCTTAGAGCCAGTTTCAGGTTCCAGATAAAATTCTAAATACCTATCTGATAGATAAAGCCATAGAAATGTTTAAAAATGTTGACTACTTTTCTATTTCTATATATTATTTTATATTTTACTAGCCGTTTTCCCGCGGTTTCACTCGCGTCCCGTGGGAAATACTGCCCGTACCCGGATAAAATATAGCCTATAGCACTCACGAATAATGTAGCTTTCGAATAGTAAAATAATTTTTAAAATCGGTTCATTACTTCCAGAGATTACCACCTACAAACAAACTTACTTTACAAACAATTTTACCTCTTTATAATATTAGTATAGATTTCGATGTTACTGGCTGCAAATATTCTGAGATGAATGTATCTATACATTCATCTCAGAATTACTGATAATTCTATAGAATTCTCAGTAATTTGCAACATGAAACATACAACGCGCAATGCAATGTAACAAACTATGGCCTTTCAAGTAATCCAGCTTTACACAGGACATTCTGGCTGGCTAACTAAGTAAGCTTAGTCATAAGGATTAATTATCCCAGTTCTCGGTAAATTAGCGTAGTCCTGTTTATACTAATGGCATAACTCCCTAAGTATAGTGCCACTGAATCTTGTGCACTTGACAGCTGTCGGTTTCAAGGGACAAATGACTTATTTATAATGACTGGCGGTAACTGTTAACTTCACTAAAAAACGTTCAGACCAAACTTATGCGGTTTGTGTTGGAATCTACTTGAAACTAGTATAAAAACTTATATATTTTCCTAGGTCTGAAATTAGTTTATTTACATTTTCCGCAATGAATTTGTAAAGATCGTTGACTTTGCTTATAGCAACTCAGGTCACGTTCTTGACATTTAGCTAGTAACAACGGTTGCCATGCAAACTTCTATGTATACCTACTGTAATCCGCTTTCACTGTACCTGTGGACAGTCAATGATTTTTTTTTTCTGTACTTTAAAAGTCGAATGCTGTCATCTCTCTGATTATGCTGTACCTACTATGAAATTAAAATGAAGAATTCAATATTTTTGAAATTGATTCCAAATGATTCCTATTAAATGTGTTTTATATAATTGATACATCAAGCCCACTGCGAACGTTGCCTTCACTACGCTATTTTCGAGTCAATATATGAAACCTGTTTCTACCATTTTTGAAAAGTCTACGCCAAAAAAAATGCCAGCATTGAATTTTCAAATTCAATCCAATATCCACACATCCAATTTACTATAGTAAAAGCTACATCCTGCCCACTTTCATCCTATACCGACTGTACTTACAAAATTATTCCCAAAAGCATGACTCATCACAATGCGTGGTGTGAAACTTGGGCCCAAATTCACTCACAAAATAAACGTCAGTATTCTTAAAACAACTGTTTACAATTTTCACGATTCAACAATTCTCAATGAGAAGGGCTCGTGGCTAAGTCAAAAGATTATAAAGTTAAGCAACGCTTGGCGCGGTCGTCCGTGAATGGGTGACCATCTTGTCATGATAAAGTCTTCCATGTTACGTATGGCACGATAAACTGGTGGGCTCCGGCTGTCATTTGAATATCTTTAGCAGTCGTTACGTTCAGAAGTCAGAAAGACTGACAACCGGGTTGTGAAGGTCAGATAAACTGTCGCTCCATCTAAAACACTGGTTCTCACCCGCATCTGGCTAGACTGGAAGCCGACCCCAATACAATTGGGAAGAGACTAAGCAGATGGAAACGAATGTTTAAGTTTTCGGTGAGCTTGGGCCGTACTTATTTATCGTGCCGGCAATATTTTGTTATCATTATGGTGTAATTTATTATCTAAAGCCCCGTGCAGTGTGACGCAGGTGATTCTATGCTCGTGGGCCGATTACTCATGGTGTTCACGAAGGTTTATGGAAAACGTTTCCTGTAGGATGGAGTTTATTATGGGGAAATAATGTGTTTATAGCATATTGTTTCTTTATACAGAAATAGGATTCTCAGGTGAGTGTGTAAGGAATAGTTTTGACTAAACGAAGCTAGAGTTACTATGTGTATGTTTGTGAAGCCAGAATACGGCACCACATGATTGTCTTATAGTAATTTATTTATTTCTACCGTCTTCTAAACCGTGGTGAACCACGTTATGTACCGGCTGCTAGATTTAAACTGTGAGCGTTCTTCTAGATAATGATTTAAACCTAGCACCTAAGCCGGTTCTTGTTAATGTGACGTTTGAGAATAAGTGTAGGTGCTTATGATAATCTGATGGTAGCCACAGATCCTCTTTTCATTCAAGACATGAGAAATGTTCTCTGTTTGCTCGAAGCCATTTCAGACTTAATCCAGGGTTTGTCATGACACTTGGTTAAACGATCTGTCAAACCTATCTCGTCTTAGTTGATTGATAGATTGATTGATTGAATCTCTCGCTTTATTAAAAGCTGCACTTCAATTCAATTCGGATCGTTGCAAAACGCATCATCAAACGTCGACGCATTGACGTGCGTTTAATTGAATTACTATGAAAACCTTACTGTATCTACAGTAGTTACATTTACGGTGAGTCCTAGATGAGAGATTTGGATGCGAGCATCAAGCTATGCAATACGGCACGAAAACGTACAGTTGATTGACCTTCGAAGTGGCCTACGTGATGTTACGCGGTACGGCACGGCGCAGCGTGCATCTGTCAATTCGCTTTGGGTCGCGCCTCATTCGCCTTCGCGATTCGCCCACATAGGACGCACCCTCAGGACTTGTTTCTATTAATTGTGTTGTTGATCAGGTTAGAAATAATGACAGTCACATGCGACAAGCAAACCCATAGTTTTTATGAAATATTTTATTAATTAATTTGGGAATTCGACATGAAAATTCTGCATTTTTAAAACATCTATGGATTGTACGTACAACCGCAGGCAGGTACAGGAAACAGAACAATATACCAACGTTCATTACTGCTAGCTATCAATATTTAATTCCATTTAGCTGCCAAATACAATAGGAAACCTATTCGTTGAAATGAAACGGATATTTCGATTTCAATAAAGCTTTTACATTAATTTCAATATGAAATGTTGAATATTTTATTCTTTTTAAAAGGATACTATTAAGTATAGGACAAAAAAATACAATATGTAAGAAACAAAAGATGGTGAATTTTTAAGTTAGTCCTTTTCTAAGTTAGGCCGGGTTGTTCGATTTAACTTTAACTATAACCTAATCTTAACCGGCCGTCAAATGACCGCTTTTTGGTTACACAGCTGTCACGTCAAAAATTTGACCAATGGGCGGCCATTTGACGGCCGGTTAAGGTTGAGTTATAGTTAAAGTTAAATCGAACAACCCGGCCTTAGAGAGAAATATAATAGGTCAAATGACAAGTATATAATATATAGTATTAGGCGTTTTACCAAGAAAGGCGATATGCAAAGAAAATACAAGAAAGGTCATATGAAAAGAAAAAATAATATTTTCTTTGCCTATGACCTATTATAAAATACAAACGAATTAAGAAAAGAGAAAAATCTTTTTTTCAAGATGAGAAAGTCATCAAATGTCTCCTCTCGCCGTGAGTGCAGCTGATAACATTATCCAACTTTTACCCTTGCCACCATTGTCCGCGGTAAGTATTTGTGATCCGATACCTATGATCTTCAACGTCAATCTGTCAAAAAAAGTACGATCCTACTCCTTTTCAAAGAGTAATAAACATCAACAAGGCATCCACCCATTCATGTTTTTAATATTAATGTGTATCTTCCATAAAATATAGTTGACGCGACAAGGTAACCTTTTCAAAGTGAAGGGAGCACTACACAAGTGTTAGCCTGAAAGCCCCTGGGTTATACAATTTTCTCTTTGTATATAAAAATATAAAACTAATGATAAAAGTATACAAGTAAACCTTGTTAGCAAGAAGTTGCTGTTACTGACGTCTAGCTGCTTATGATTTAAGTATGTGTTATTTTTTTATTGTGAGAAAAATATCCATTCTAACATCTGCTTATAGTTAACAGACAGACCGCACAACATCAAATACTTATTTAAAAATCTAGTCATAGTGCAATCCAAACACTATAGTTTCATTCATAGTTTACATAATATTTTAGCAAAACGTATGACACGACAAAATTATTCAAATATCTACATCGTACTTTTGACCTACTTACATTCAAAACGTACAGAAAACAATGGTATTTAAAAGATCATAAAACGAAAGAACTGACTTTGTTAACATGGTTTGCCAGAATTCCGCAAATTAAATTGAAACACCAAATCTCAAAAAGGGAAGCAAAGTTTGTCTTTTGCCATCTTAAAAGTTCTTTCTTACTTTTCTAAAGAATTTTCGTACTGAATTATACAGTTTTAAAATATTCCACTACGCTACATCGGATTATTGCATTTCAGTTGGCAATGACATTATTTGAGTATAGAACCGGCGGACACAGCGCTCTATGCATGTAACCACATAATATTTGCATGAAAATGTGCGCCGCTGTCCGGACGCCTTTGTAGTTCAAATTGCGTTGGCGCCGATATTAAATGGCAATATTTGATCACAATGGTGGTCGTTTTAAGGATTTTGAAGAAACTTGAAGCTGTGTTTTTTTTTGTTGGCAAAAATTTATTTAGTTAAATGTGACACAGTTGAAGTTTTGACTTACAATAGTTATTTTTTTTTTTAGTAGCCTTTTTATCGTCCCACTGCTGGGCACAGGCCTTCTCTCACACGGAGAAGGAATGAGCATTAATCACCACGCTTGCTCAATGTGGGTTGGTGATTTCAGACTTTATAGTCCAGGTTTCCTCAAGATGTTTTCCTTCACCTTTTATCAGCCATTGGTTTCTAAGATATACTTACAAGCTTAGAAAAGTTTCATTGGTACTTGTCTGACCTGGAATCGAACCCACACACTCGTATTTCAGAGGTTGGTGCTTTACCCACTAGGCCAGGGGTTCCCAAAGTGTGCGCCGCGGCGCCCTGGTGCGCCGTAGAAAGCAAAGAGAGGCGCCGTGAGTCGATCCTCTTATTATTGGACACCACAAATATTGGCGGGTACCTTTTTGAGTGTTCGCATCGGAAANAATAGTGTTATGCAAAAATTTACTCTTAATAAATTACAGAACCTACAATCAGAATAATTAAATTATATTAAACAGTAACAAATTATATTAATTAAATTAAACAGATAACCTAAATTGAAATGCATTCTCTGGCACAACTAGGTGATAAACAGAATATGTATTACAAACCCATTAAAATTTATCTATACCAACTAAACCCATCACGCAGCACGTTCGTAAAAAATATTTTATTTATTTTCATGGGCCTTAAGCCATGGTGCACTCATGGAGCACTGAATATTGTCTATAAGTGTATGATTATCGCGACATAAATAGTAGAGTAAAAATGTATGAACATAACCACGTCAAAACCCGGACCGCCACATAAAAAGTCAACTTTTAAAAGTTGTAAATTGTTAATTTTATCACACAGCCAAGTGACCGGCGGCTAACTTCGCTACAAAGTCCTTTGAGAGTAATTTTAATGGAATTTTATCTACATTCTTAATGCAAAAGGTTTAGAGGTCTCTTTTAGAGGTACACACCCTAGGGGCAAGGTCCCAAATACTAATTAACTCACACGTCAAAAGCTAAAAAGTTCTAGTATTTTACACAGCTAGATTGCCGAGTTTATTTTGATATTTTTTTCGAAATAGAAAACTCTTTGTTGTTAAGGGGTATTTTTTTATTTTTTTTTATCGAAGACACAAACGCTATTAACATACAATTTCTCTGATACATTTATAAAAGTTATATCTAACACAGCTAAACAAAAGACATTTTTTTTTTCTCACGCTCATTTTCTCTAAACTAAAACTTCACTACACTACCATTTACCCTCTAACTTCACCTCAATTTTAATTTGTTAACAAAGTTAAACAATAGCAAAACCCAATAGGGTAAGTCCGGGATATACGCCCAAGCGGGATAGACGCCTCGAAACGATTGCGTGAATACTAAAATGCACGAGTGTGATATTGTCTTATGATATGAATGCACTCCCCCCGCACATCGGTCGGCCAAAAAGCTAAGCTCGTGCGGTTGTGCGTAGTGACAGAAATGGCGGCGACTAGATAAGCAGGCGTGATTTTACTTCGCGAGTGATTTTCGTTCCTCTATAACTTTGGATGTAACAAGTAAGTTTGTTTTATTTTAACTTCTAAATAAGTAGTAGGATGTGTAAATTGTTTTCAGTTGCATTTTAATGATTAACTAATGGCATTTGTTTTACTTTTGTAGAGGGCATCTATCCCTGCGAAACTGGATATGTGCCCCGAAAAATTTTGGGATATGTGGCCCTAAGGGCATATATCCCTTGCTATATTTTAATGTTTGTTTTATGTTTCAGATTAAAAATGCCCCGAAAATATAAGCGTAGGACTGCCGTCCAACCACGTGTAATTACTTCGACCGAGGAAACATTAGCTGCAGCTATCGCAGAAATGCAAGATAGGCAAATTAGCATTATTGTAACAAATGTGGGCGAATCAAGATTATAGCTGCAAAAATGACTAAATAATATTGATCTTTATCGAATCTTGATTTAATTTTGTACCTAAGATGATTGATCTCTTCTGAATTGTTACATAAATGGTAAATGTTATTATTATATTCCAATGATTGAACTTTTGCAAATTTGA
>NWSH02000519.1:3311507-3323481 GCA_002382865.2 Heliothis virescens
TAGCATTATTGTAACAAATGTGGGCGAATCAAGATTATAGCTGCAAAAATGACTAAATAATATTGATCTTTATCGAATCTTGATTTAATTTTGTACCTAAGATGATTGATCTCTTCTGAATTGTTACATAAATGGTAAATGTTATTATTATATTCCAATGATTGAACTTTTGCAAATTTGAATATGATAGTGTTTATAATAATTAAGTTGATTGATCTCAAGCATGTTTTAATTGTAATGTTTAATATTGTTCCTGTTTAGTTACCTAAGTAGCTAGTTACTTCATCCAATGGATCTCTCTAATGTTTTACCTAATTAGAATGACTCTTTGGTAATGTGATTACCTAGATGAGGATTATGTTATTTATAATTAAGTACCTACCTGACTGAATGTGTTAACTTGTTTTGTTTTAAGTACCAACACCACAACATTGCTTTTCTGACCTTTGAAAATTGATAATAAATAACAACAAAGTAATAGTGTTGAATAAAATATTAGTTTTCTTGCACAGGTCATCTATAGCCCCCAAGGGCATATATCCCCTACTGAAAATATAGCCTGGGGCACATATACGGCATCCGAGGCGCATATCCCGGTATGCAGTTTAAATTTCTACTCCAAATATACAGTTTATTTATTAATTACTCTACAAAAAATGATAAAACCCGATTAGCTTAATGACCGAGGTCACCGCACATATGAAAATCATGTGCGTATTACTTATGTGTTAGGAGATATATTATCTAGAATAAAAAAGGGTAGGCATATATCCCGAACTTACCCTACAGAAACAAACAAACCAACTAAAACCCACCATTTCCACAACAACTAAACCACAAAATCGATACAAATGGCCGAAAACACCAACACTAAACCTCGATAAGTCGATATCGACAAACTCAAATTGAACGCCGCACATCCCTATTGGTTTAGCTCTCGATTGCAACCGAGAATCGAGTAAGTAAGTACTAAGTCGGGAATTTAATCCGGGTCTTCTAGACGATTCATATGAACTACGTTGGGGTATTATAAGCGTCTTCATGATATTGGCGACAAGGAAACCGTAATGTTAGTCCTATTGTCAGCCTGGTGAATATCCAGCTGTTACTTATGCTAGTCAAGTTGACATTACTTGTATGGAGATAATATATAGCAAGCAAGCAATTCAGCCAACAGATAATTGTTTTCCACATTTTTGACGCTGATACTGAAATACTGAAAAAAGAATAATTATCTAATGTAAGATTACTATTATCTTCAGCTCAAAAACCTAAAATAATGTAGGCGCTTTTTAAGTCTAACTACAAGTATTAAGCAGACAGATATCGCAAAATTACGCACAAACGAAACACAGGTACCTAAATAATGTTACATGCCATTGAACCAAAACATCAGGTCGGAAAGTAAACAAAATATAACTGGCGCCTTTTCACTCACACGAGATTGCCAGCTCAATAAATTCAATGAACATTCCGCAGGGGCGTAATCGAGCGTAAAATGTATTGCCACCACAAAAAAGACAATTTTAATCCTGTTACTCTTGATTACAAGGAATAAAGAATTTCAAAAAAGAAAGAATATTTTTTAAAAGAATGAATGATATTGGATTGAATAAACCGATTATGATTTACTTAATTATCATCCTCCTGCCCTCACAATTTTTTTATTGAGGCGCCACGCTATAGAAAACTTTTCTTTCTTCCTCTTAAAGCGAGTGAACGCTTCTCCATAAAATAATATTTTAACTTCTTTGCAGAAACTTCTAGAAAGACGCAAAACTTTGCGTCTGTGTGCATAGTTGCACCGAACTGCATACAAATAGCTTTTTGGTACTTATTCAAATGAGTACAAAGTGCCACCTCATCTGAAATTCAAATATTGACGGCGTTACATAAGCTCTTGCGAAGCGTAACTAACTTTATAAAAGTAAGTATAGTATTTGGCAGTTATCGGTACAATGCAATATTAACTTCCAAAATCCCAATTAATTTTCAAATGAAACATTTTTTAAAAGCACACAGTCTGCCTTGCTAAATAACAACACTGGCAATACAAAAAAAAGATTCCTTTACGCTGAAAAAAAATAAAACTATGCTAAACCACTAATGCTAAAAAAATGCACATCTTCATTACAAATTCAAAGAGGACTGGTCTAAAAATTCTAATCTACTAGAAAACAAACGAAGTTAAACACGCAGTCGCAATGAGGACCTAAGAATAAATCGTAATTAAAACCTTACTAGTTAGGGTAACATCAAAGGGTGAAGGGGTAAGGGGTAAAGGGTAAGGGATAAAGGTAAACAAGGTCAGTCGCACTGTATAGAAACGATTACGGAGTTTGTCGGTTCGCGAGTTCCCTGTGGACTGTTGGCTTCCTACGATTGTGCAAGTAGGAAAGAAAGGCGAGAAAGAAAAATCTTTACTAATATTAATCTGCCTGTCTTTCGCGCTTTCCAGGTAAAACTACTAAACCGTTTACATTTGGTATACAAGTATTCTAAACCTTGAGAAAGGATATAGGCTACTTTTTGTCCGGACACGTGAAAGAAACCGCGAGAAATGTATAAAAGAATAATTCGGCCATGGTACTCGTAATTCTCGAAGACAATCAGTTACGAGTAAGTATATTCACAAGGTTTCAAACACAGGTACACTCTCGATTCCTGCACTTTCATAGCCCGATTATCTAAGCAATCTTTAGCTCGGTTTTGCCCGCGTCCCTTAGGAACTACACCACGTACACGATAAATGGACATGAATGCACAAGTCCGATTTGAAAAAAAGATTTCAGTATACTGAAATCTTCTCCTCTTTCAGTATATTAAAAATCTTCCTCTTTTAGTATCTGAAATGTCCTGTAGTTCCTGAGATAATATTGTTAATATTATAATGGTTACAGATTTATCGAACATTAACTACCGCTAGAGTTAAAAGCCTCTTGTGTTTACGACCATCCTATTAAGTTCTGATTGTCAGTTTAATTTCGAACAAAACACGCGATAATCTTGAAACATATACCACACATCAAGTCAAGTACATTCGAAGCTCTAGAATAGTTTTAGAACAATATTTAAAGTTGAACGTTGAAGTGGTTATCAAGTAGGTCGCATAATATGGAGAGGACGGAGTTTTGTTTTATTCAATTACTAGCAGTTTACCGCGATTACGCCCGCGTCTTGAAGGAACCTCTTTTCGTACCCGGACAAAATATAGCCCATGTTACTTGGGGATAGATTAGCTTCCCAAAAGTAAAAGTATTTTCGAAAACGGTTCAGTATTTTCAGAGCTATAAATAAATGCTTGATGTATGCGCAGGATATATTATAGTGCCCAAGCGTTTGCGCTGACACAAGTGCACTGCCTATTCCTTCACTCTCATAGCCCGAGGGGACGGCAATCCGACACGACTGGGGAGAGACCAGGCGCAGGATCGACATTAACGTGCTCTCCAATGCACTGGTGTATCAATCACCAACTTCCAACTCCGGGCTTAATACTTCTAAATATAGCATGTCTTAAGTACTAATTAGTAATTAGCGCACCTCTAAGCATAGAAACGGCTGTAGTTTCAAAGGGGTCGTTTAAATGCTAAAATGCTAGTCTACTGTATATCTTTAACACTCCCTTAATGGATTCTGACTGGAGTAATAGAGAATTAACTTGTGCTGACGAGGTTTTGGGCTAAGAATCTATTTATATTGGGATTGAAAGAGATTTTGGTAATTATTTAGGTTTATTTTGGTAGTTTATTACAGAAAATTGAGGCCGAAATTCCCCGGTAATATAAACATTAGTTTTTCTTAGTATAATTGTTTACTTTACAAATTGATCATGAAAATTCAGTTGTTTCAAGAAAATTGACTGTTTAGGTAGTCGGTGAACCTGGGCGTTCTTAAGTGGTCTTGAAGTGCTGATACTATTAATATTCCGTGTTCTAATTATTCAAAATTATAAAATTCTAGCCGTGAAGAAAAGACAGACAGACAGACAGAGTTACTTTCGCATTTATAATATTAGTTTGGATTTGGATGTTTTTCTAGATTCTTTTCATTATATTTGTTTACCATAACCATATTAGACCATACCAATATTAGACTATTGTATTTCTTGTTACGATTTAATAAAAGCTTATTTAGAAATTAATAAGTTCTCATCATTCAGCTATTATTTCTATCAAAACAATATCAAACACACAATGTCAATTAATACATTATTTTCTATTTTCGTAAATTCAACGAGTACAGACACCGATCGAATAAAACCCACGTGTCTAGACTAAAATTTAATGATCTTCAGTAAATAGCAGCTTCGACTGTCACTGTTAGACTTAGAGCATTTAACTAACAGGACACCTATTGCCGTGCTTTCCCGCCTATCACAGTAAGGTTATGGCACACATGAACGGCACGGCACGGCCGTCCAACTTGTCTTTTGAATTTAACCCTTAAATCGTATCTCATATTCAACCCTGTAAATAACGTCAATATAAAAAGCGAACGGCGCAGGATGACAGCGGGGCTTGCAGCTAACTAACTACTCGAGTCACCGTGTCGTGCCGTTCCTGGTGTGCCATGACCTATTCGTGCTACAGCTGGACTACAAGCTTGTATATCTACAGGAAATCGTTTTGGATCGAAGCGCCAGCAGCACGTGCAGTCGCCCTTAGGTATCATCCGATTTTATGTAGTCGCGGCTCGTGCGGTCAGCAGTTGCAGTTGGCAGCTAGCATTCAAAACGAACCTTTACAAGAGTACGCATACGTGTGGGCTTTGTGCGTGCGTAAAGTCGTAATCGAAAATATTGTTTGTTGCTTTGAATCAGCCCCGCGTTTAAATTGGTAGACTCGCATAGGTATTACTAGGAGTTCCAATTGGTTAGATGCTCTTTGCTGTTAAAATGACTGCAATCGAAAGCATACTTCATTTATTTTCTGCATTGCTGTAATTTACTGGCAAATTAGCTTTTATGGGTTGACTGGCAATGGTAGTCTTCGTGCAGTTTTGGTAAATTAGTCACCGTTTTAAAGGTAGGTGCTTATTTAATTTTATGAAGCTCGTTATTGGTGAATCTATTGGACTATTATTACTTAGGTCAATTATACATATCGAGCCTTTCCAGGAAGAACGTCGTAACTGACAAAAATTCCAAAAATAATTGTTATACCTTAGAAGGTGTAAAATCAGTTGTTTTCGCGGCTTATATTAAAACAGTATTTTTGGATTTTTTGGCTGTTAAGACGTTCTTCCTGAAAAGGCATATATTGATTGGCTTCTGCCAGCGGTTTCACCCGCTTCCCGAGAGAACTACTTACCGTACCCGGATAAAGACTAGGCTATAATATGTTATTTTCATACACATACATAAGCTATATTACTGCCAAGTTTCATTATCAAAATTCGTCCAGTAGTTTTTTGTGAAAGAGTAATAAACATACAAACTTTCACTTTTGTAATATTCATAAATATATTCGTAGGAGTAGGATATATGTTATTTTGCTATTTGGTGTACATTGCATTTTTTTNTATAGCATGTCTTAAGTACTAATTAGTAATTAGCGCACCTCTAAGCATAGAAACGGCTGTAGTTTCAAAGGGGTCGTTTAAATGCTAAAATGCTAGTCTACTGTATATCTTTAACACTCCCTTAATGGATTCTGACTGGAGTAATAGAGAATTAACTTGTGCTGACGAGGTTTTGGGCTAAGAATCTATTTATATTGGGATTGAAAGAGATTTTGGTAATTATTTAGGTTTATTTTGGTAGTTTATTACAGAAAATTGAGGCCGAAATTCCCCGGTAATATAAACATTAGTTTTTCTTAGTATAATTGTTTACTTTACAAATTGATCATGAAAATTCAGTTGTTTCAAGAAAATTGACTGTTTAGGTAGTCGGTGAACCTGGGCGTTCTTAAGTGGTCTTGAAGTGCTGATACTATTAATATTCCGTGTTCTAATTATTCAAAATTATAAAATTCTAGCCGTGAAGAAAAGACAGACAGACAGACAGAGTTACTTTCGCATTTATAATATTAGTTTGGATTTGGATGTTTTTCTAGATTCTTTTCATTATATTTGTTTACCATAACCATATTAGACCATACCAATATTAGACTATTGTATTTCTTGTTACGATTTAATAAAAGCTTATTTAGAAATTAATAAGTTCTCATCATTCAGCTATTATTTCTATCAAAACAATATCAAACACACAATGTCAATTAATACATTATTTTCTATTTTCGTAAATTCAACGAGTACAGACACCGATCGAATAAAACCCACGTGTCTAGACTAAAATTTAATGATCTTCAGTAAATAGCAGCTTCGACTGTCACTGTTAGACTTAGAGCATTTAACTAACAGGACACCTATTGCCGTGCTTTCCCGCCTATCACAGTAAGGTTATGGCACACATGAACGGCACGGCACGGCCGTCCAACTTGTCTTTTGAATTTAACCCTTAAATCGTATCTCATATTCAACCCTGTAAATAACGTCAATATAAAAAGCGAACGGCGCAGGATGACAGCGGGGCTTGCAGCTAACTAACTACTCGAGTCACCGTGTCGTGCCGTTCCTGGTGTGCCATGACCTATTCGTGCTACAGCTGGACTACAAGCTTGTATATCTACAGGAAATCGTTTTGGATCGAAGCGCCAGCAGCACGTGCAGTCGCCCTTAGGTATCATCCGATTTTATGTAGTCGCGGCTCGTGCGGTCAGCAGTTGCAGTTGGCAGCTAGCATTCAAAACGAACCTTTACAAGAGTACGCATACGTGTGGGCTTTGTGCGTGCGTAAAGTCGTAATCGAAAATATTGTTTGTTGCTTTGAATCAGCCCCGCGTTTAAATTGGTAGACTCGCATAGGTATTACTAGGAGTTCCAATTGGTTAGATGCTCTTTGCTGTTAAAATGACTGCAATCGAAAGCATACTTCATTTATTTTCTGCATTGCTGTAATTTACTGGCAAATTAGCTTTTATGGGTTGACTGGCAATGGTAGTCTTCGTGCAGTTTTGGTAAATTAGTCACCGTTTTAAAGGTAGGTGCTTATTTAATTTTATGAAGCTCGTTATTGGTGAATCTATTGGACTATTATTACTTAGGTCAATTATACATATCGAGCCTTTCCAGGAAGAACGTCGTAACTGACAAAAATTCCAAAAATAATTGTTATACCTTAGAAGGTGTAAAATCAGTTGTTTTCGCGGCTTATATTAAAACAGTATTTTTGGATTTTTTGGCTGTTAAGACGTTCTTCCTGAAAAGGCATATATTGATTGGCTTCTGCCAGCGGTTTCACCCGCTTCCCGAGAGAACTACTTACCGTACCCGGATAAAGACTAGGCTATAATATGTTATTTTCATACACATACATAAGCTATATTACTGCCAAGTTTCATTATCAAAATTCGTCCAGTAGTTTTTTGTGAAAGAGTAATAAACATACAAACTTTCACTTTTGTAATATTCATAAATATATTCGTAGGAGTAGGATATATGTTATTTTGCTATTTGGTGTACATTGCATTTTTTTCTAAAAGCCGGGTGCATCTCTTTTAAAAGATTTTCACGGAAAATAATTCAGAAATTTCAGCGTATATTTCATCAGCTTGTGGGCAAAGAAACCCTTGATATTACCTTTCAGGTACTAAAAAAACGTGAGCTTCAAGGGAAAACTTAGCAACGATCGCCTTTCACAAAGACGTGATTGCGCTTGCATTTTATAAGTCTACGTTAATTATAGTACCTAAATTTTATTACCATATTTATTCCATAATTCCATAGCAAAAATCTTTTTAAATAAACCATTGTTAGTCAGCGAAGCTATGACGTATTACGTACACTACCTATACTAATATTATAAAGCTGAAGAGTTTGTTTGTTTGAGTGCGCTAATCTCAGGAACTACTAGTCCGATTTGAAAAATTCTTTCTACTTTTTATCCGGGTGCGCCGAGTAGTTCACACGGGACGCGGGTGAAACCGCTGGCAGAATCTAGTTGTATTGTAATTGTGTTGCGTATGAAAATCTTATTGTATAATACTTTTGTCATGAAAGTCGCGCTTGTCTTAAGACCGATTTCTATAACCTAACTATCCGTTGTTTTACAATTAGAGATTGATATTTTACTTAATTTTGAAGGAGCTTATGTTAAAATTCTATCTCTAAAGGTTATGGAAATCCAGCACACATCATAACTCGTATTTAGCTCCTTGATTTAAGCCTTCTAAGCAAAAATCTAACAAAGTTTATCTACCTTCATCAGTAACGGCAAAATGTCAAAAATACTTCAAAAACTGGAGCCTGTGAAGATCAATTTGTCATATTTGCGCTCACTTTGTAACTTCAAAGAGAAAATTTTAGGATATTAACTTTTAATCTCTTTGAGGAAACAACGTCAACCATTTTGGGTTTCGCTTCTTGATTTGAAGGTTTTATTTTGTTATGCTGCTGTAGATTATGTCTTTATATCTATACTAATATTATAAAGAGAAAAGGTTTTTATGTTTGAATGTTTGTAACGAATTGACTTAAAAAGTGCTAGATCGATCTTAAAAATTCTTTCCACTTTAGAAGCTAGAGTAACTGCGAGTAACATGGGCTATATTTTGCTGGATACTGGAACAAGTTCCCCCGCGAATAAACGTCTAGTGAATTCATGAAAGAAATCTTTTATTATCACGGCTTATAAAAGTCCACTGCTGGACAAAGACCTCCTTAAATCCTTACTAAGATTATAAATAAGTAAGCAAGTAACTTTTTCTGCCTAGTTTCCACGCCTAAATTACTGAACTGATATTTAAATGGGTACACAGATAGTCTAGCTAGAACCTGACAATGACCAAAGGCTACCTATTACCCAGTTCCGAGAACTGTTTCTACCGGGACGTTGATAAACCGTAGGAAACAGCCGTTATATTTAGTTTTTTTTTAGTCTGTGTATAATAAATGTCAATTAAATACTCGTGATACGTGTAAAGCTACATAACATATTGTTTTCTATTGGTTTATGCATCGCCAAATAATGTAGGAAAGACAAAAAGAACAGCAATATTTCTGCTAGTATATTTCTCCCAGGGTCACAGACAGATCAGACAGTCATTCTATTTTCTGTTATCTTGGTAAACTTCCCAAGTACAATCCTTGACATACTAAATAACCCTTGGTAAGCTGAGAACGCGGGAATACTTGCTTCAAAAATATGGCAGGACAAACAGACTGAAGTGCTTATGTCTATATATTTTCGAAGAACAGTTTATTGGAGTATCCTAACGTTATTGTTTTTGTATGATAATATGGAAACATAAATAAGGCTGCCAGTTTAGGCTGTCCTTGCTTATGTTTTGTAAGTAAACAATATTACATAATATATGAAATATGTGATTAATGCTCAATCCTTCTCCATGTGAGAGGAGGCCTGTGCCCAGCAGTGGAACGATAAAAAGGCTACTAAAAAAATTTAATTTTTGGAGACAATGATTTTGTGATTTTTGAAATGTATGATGGAAGTTGCTTGAAACGATAGAATATTTTGTAGCTTAATAAGATTTAACTTGTCTTGTAGGTACTGGTAATTCAAATACTTAATGCATATTTGAATACACATAAATAATCACATTATTAGGTAAACTAGACAACATTATAAAGAAAAATATTTTAAAGAAAATTTTTGCAATTTTATTTCAACTTACTTAACCAAAGACGCACTGCTGACGTCTCCGAAGAGCAACCGATGGAACTTTTTGATCCTTTTTCTCGAAAAGTCTATCTATATACTATACCTTTAGGAATATAATCCGTACCTTTTACATGCTTCAGTTAACTAAGAGCTCCGTAAAATCCCACCCACTCCTAACTTATCTCACGTGGTGTTCTTGCCAGTAAGACGTTCATAGTTTGTAGTGACGTCATATAGTATTTTAAGAGAAAACATCGTGACTTGCATGCTATTTACAAAACTATAGATACATGACAAGGTACGCTTCATTTACTTAAGTGCCAAACTAACTAAACAGTTCCCGTACCTGAATATAAAGTAGTCAATCACCCCCTTCTATCTCCGAAAAACATTTTGTAATCGCTACAGCTTTTTACTGTGCACTTAAGTATGAAAACAAACAAACTTGATTTCGAATAAAAACTTAAAATGAGTAAAAACCACTTATAAGAAGAATACTTAACTTATATATACCTAACGACACAGCAAGAATACTACCTTACATTCAACGATTTGGAAATCAAATAAAATTGATACCGCAATAGAGACTACTATCTGCATTTTAACATTTTGCACAAAATGAAAACTGAATTGAACTGTTCAATTCAATTTACAAACGCAACAGTGTACCAAAATGTAGTTTATGACTGTCTCAATATCATTGCAAACTGCAGACTTCAGCTTGATTAGAATACATCTGATTCAAATAAAATAATTAAATGGGAATTTGAAATTAAAATACAGAAATGGTTAATAATATACAGTAAAATTATACAGGTTTTTCTACGTAGGTATAGTTCACGAAAAACTCTATATTTGTTGACTAAAATGTATCAAGTTACCTATAGTTATTTAAGACGATAAGTGAATTAGGTATGACAAGAGTTACGAAACTGGCTATTAGGAAGAACTAATAGGTCTCTATAAACATAAATAAAGTGCATATCGGCGTAAACCTGAAACAAGAAAACTTAAACATTATCAACTTAACTCGTGTAACTTAGATCAACCGCTTAAACCGTAACAGGGGAAGATTCCTCCCTTGCTGCACTAAACCCACCCTTATCTCTCCACGTAACTTACTTAACATTTGATATTCCAGTCACTCGTCAAAATCAATGCACCCCCACTCTCCCCGTGTTCACTGCAGGGGTCCCGCAAGGCAGCATGTTTGGACCAACGCGTTATTATCGTACTAACCGCTCTGACAAGATTTTGCACTCAAGTATATTGAGTTTGTATGACGTGTTGGATATTGTTGCTATAGGTCACTGACCTGTCCTCTTTTGCTATTTTCAGTAAGTGATAGTTCGTGTTGGTTGTAAAAAGGATTATCTTAGATATGTTTGCGTGTTGGCGAAGTGCAAAAAGTACTTTTTGGATGCTATTGGGTTCAAGGTGAAGAAACTAGATTAGATAAACGTAGCTGCGAATAAAGCTAAAAGTATTTTATCACGTAGTTGAAGATACTTCACAAGATATAAAATATCATCATCACCTATCTAGCCTTTCCCAATTATATTAGGGTTGGTTTCCAGTCAGACAACTGAGTAGGTCCCGACTAGTATGCTGAGTACAAGGAGCAACTGTTTGGACATTCTTATTTCTGACTACCCGCAATGACGGCCGAATGTTTAAATGACAGCCGGGACACACAAAAGTAACATGCATTCTGAAACACGGAGGAGCTCGTCATGTCAAGATTGTCATCCGCGGACCGACCACATCAAGCGTTGATTAACCTTACATTCCATTTCATCCGTGCGGCTGTTACTAAGCCTCTCTGAAGTCTACAGTCATGACCATAGAGGTACCTATATACTAGAGAAGCAATGGCCGCGTCGTAGCCAGACAGCTCTATCTATGTCTTAAGACATAGTTTTGTGTCATGTCAAATCAGTCATCTATCGGACGCCAACTGATTGACAGGGGGGAAAAAATGGCCGAATTCGTAGTAAAATACTGCGCTTAAAAATCACTTATCTATACAAAATTAAACGGAATTATTTTTCCTGCGTGAGCTTGTTGTTTAAATTGACTTAAAAATACTTTTAAATATATAAAATGTAAGATTTTTATACCGGGTTCAGTGTTACCACTAAGAAGGGTCGTTTGAGTTTCCCACATTTGTGGGAGATGATGATTATTTATTGAATAAGTGATTTTAAATATTTTTGTAACAATAATCACACTATAGGATGAAGATGCAGCTTGCCGTATTAAATGAGTGGAACTAATAGAACTTCCGTT
>NWSH02000519.1:3345695-3369668 GCA_002382865.2 Heliothis virescens
AACAAAAAATCCAAAACAGTCATAGAATTTCATACGACAATATTTTTGGATATAGGTATATACCTATTAGATTGAGAGCCCAGAACTGCCAGACTTAGCCTTTTTCTAAAGAACCAAATGCGGGGTAACAAGTAGTCCTTTAGAAAATGAGTTAAATCTGACGGCTCCGGGCTCTCGGACCTTATTAACAGTCCGAAACAAACAGTAACATAGTCATACCTATTTAGATGACTTTTCATTGTTCCATGAAAAATAACGAATTTTCTGACTCCTATAACTTGGCTCACATCGATCCTACAGCTTTGGTGCCATAGGGACTATTGCTCCAAATAGCTTCTTCTAAACGTACGTAACAATTTTTTTTGTTGGCCGGCACTTTGAAAAAAGGCCCAAAAAAAATGATGTCCTTTGACAGATTGTGGTAACTTGATGTGCTGTCGTCTGTACATAATATTCATATAGCTTTTTCTTTTGTTTAATTTTTATGTCTTCTAAAATCTGTGTTCTCACTTTCTCTATCTTTTTGTCATTATTCAAATGTGTCGTGGGCTGAATAAAGGTTTTATTTAACTATCTATAATTATGTGTGCACGTTTTTATTTAACCATCTAATTCTCACAGAACTTTCCTCGTTAGGAGTTTGATAGTAAAAAACTTTTTCTCATAATCTGTTGTTCCAAGCTGATGTTTTACGTCTAAGGAGTCTAGACTGTTTACAAAATTATATTAGTTGCTTTTATTTACGTGATTTTTATGAAATAAACAATGTTTATTTTAGTAAAGTGGGTAAAATATTTATGACAGAACCGTATATTAAATTACAAAGGCTCAAGTTCACTGAAAAAATAAACGTCATTTTTCTTAAAACAATAGTTTACTATGAATTTTTCATGATCAATTTGCAATGTAAGCAGTCGTTTTTAGAAAAAATGGACGTTTATGTTGTCGGTGAAAATGAGCCTAAGCCCATTTTCACCTAGGCCGCCTAGGTTGGAATCAAAGTAAGGAAGTTGACAGGCATCACGAACGTGGTCCACTCACTTAAGTGCTTACAGACAAATTCAACTAGTTATAATACCTATATCTCTAAATTGATAATTAACTGTTATTTACAATCTAAAGTAAATAATTCATGTCAAGGTCACCGATACTACAGTTTTGAATTGAAATTCCTTATACTTTACCTCGGTATGAGAGACTTATCATTTTCACGGTTATTGTTTTCACAAGTATCCATAAACAGCTTCAAAATCACTTGCATAATTATGAAGTGTCATCTTCGCAAGAACACATGAACACATGCTCACATACACTCAAAATGAGCACTCTTTATGTGTCTCGTGGACTTCAAGAGCTTGCAACTACTTTTACAACTGATAACCAGACTATTTTGTTATAGTAGGATGCAAAACATGATTGCTAAACTAGTTAAGTTAAAGTTAGAATAAGGACCAATTGGTGTAACGTTGACAGGACGCTTGCACTCGCTCGCCCAAACTGGTATTCGCGAATTGGCCCTAGATCATTAAATTACCCTTCTTCACTCCAGCTTAGAAGGTTCCGGCCGTTCCCAATAACCTATCTAACTCTGGATTTGCTTACCAGAGATAGGACATTACTTGTATAGGGCTAATGTCAAAATTCTATCACTTGTAAGCAAATCCAGAGATAGACAGAGTATTGATTTCCGCAGTGAGACAAACGATCATAAATTATAAGTTTTCTAATTAAGCCTACTTCACTTTAGTTCAACCATTGCCTTCACTTTCAAGAGACGCGGTACGTCTTTCAAATAATGTCACAACCCTAGCTAGATTGTAATTCCCCCAACCTACTTACATACACGAGTGCACCGTAGCAAACACGGTAGGTAACATTTCCACTATCAAATAAAAAGGTTATTACCACGATAAATATCAACAAATAAACTACAAGTGTATATAAATAACACGCGTTACTCCCTAAAGAGTAGATTAGCAAAAATAACCCGCGAGGAGGATTAGCAAATAATTTTGAGTATCGGAAAAACAAAGTTCCTTACACTTTTGAATTGTTTTATCAATAGTTTCATTGACAGATTAAATAAGGTTAGTACTCTAGGGCTTATCTAGATAACTTTGTAGGATTTATATAAGATTGATATTAAGGGCCTACCTCAGAAGGGCGCTGGTAACTAAAATTGCAAGTCATTCAAAATGTATTCTGTCATATTTGTTTGCTTCTTCCTGGGTGTAAATGGTAAGTTAATTTAATGTATTTGATTGATTTTTAGTTTTTGACTTTGTGTTTTTCTTTGAATTTTATTTGTTTTTCTTTGAATTTTAACTAATAGAGGGGTATTCTTTGCTACAATATTCTTTGGTCCTAACCAACTTGGACTTCGCCTACGATGTCCTAACTATTGACGACCTATAGCTGTTTTTAATCGCGTAGTAATATTGACACAACATAACTCGTTGACATTATAGCATGGTAAATGGTATAGACACTGTAAAGTTTTATATAAATCCTTTCAGTAGGTTTTGCGTGAAAAGTCCCAAATATCCACGAATCCATTCACACATCCAACTTTAATGATTTTAATAATAGGTAGCCTACAAGTGTGATAAATTTTATGTAAGCAAGCAACCCATAGATGACTTTCATTTCTAATACTAATTGGTCCAAAACTCTTCATAGTCATTTCCATTTTCCATTCGAATAAATAAATGGAAATACATGATTAATTTCTATCCAATATAATAATACAAATTTATACCTGAACAGCTGAAATTCATAGAATTAGAATTTATAATTACTATTTGCATGAAACCTTATAAATTAAGCCAGAATTTCAAAGAATGCAATCACGCGTGGGTAGATTTTAATAAATTCTATATTTAACAGTATCATTCCATTGTGAAACATAAAAGAAATAATGTTACTACACTAAAAATATGCTTCTTTAAAAGAACATTTTATATGTGGAAATATTTCTCGTGAAAATAGGTACTTACATATATAGGTAACAAAATCAAAAAAGCTGTGATACTGGCTTTTCCGTTTTCAATTACATTCAGAGAATCATAAATATAAAAGTTTTGATGAATTTAATAATTGTAATTGATATAGTTTTGTGACAATTGATTTATTTTACTTTTCATATTTGATACAAATCGAAACCATTAATTGATCAGCGAACGAAGTTTTAAGTACAGCATCAGAGGTTTCAGATATAGTTTTAGAAAGCTATTTAACCATAGATATTTACATTTCTGTGCATTTAACAGATAATGCCATAGAATTTGTCAAAATTAAAAAACATTTCTATGGCTTTACCTGCCAGATAGCAATCTAGAACCTTTGAAACTAGCCCTTAATATCAATTGCAAATTACTAAACTTAGCTAATACTTTTCTGTAAGTACCTAGATAAAATCAATTACATATTAATTATCTAATAATTATTATTTAATCTAAAATAAATTTTCTCCTATTTTATTTATCACACTATTTCCAAACTTAATGGGTTCAATGACATTGCAGACGACACTAATTACTTTGATCTAAGTGCTTAAACTTTAAGCAACTTTTAGATACCCAGGCTACTTACTAAGTAAAGCCAAATTGTTATTGATGAGATAAGCTAATAGGTCTAAGATAAGCTTATTACTTATTTATTACTTTAGCAAGAAAGCCTAAGTTCTGATACATTTTGTTTATCAGTCAACATGTTTTTGTTTACGTTTTTATATCTGCTAATCTTTATTATCTTATCTCAATGTTTTTTAGGGTTCCGTACCCAAAAGGGTAAAACGGGAGAGAGAGTCTTAGTAAAAGGGTTACTAAGACTTCGTTGTCTGTCTGTCTGTCTCCGGGCTGTATCTCATAAGCCGTTATAGCTAGAAAGCTGAAATCTTCACAAATGATGTATTTCCGTTGCCGCTATAACAACAAATACTTAAAATTAAAAAAAAAGTTAATATTAATGGGGGTCCCCATTCAATAAACTTCTGAAACCGCAAATTACAAGTTTGTTATTCATACATTTGTATGAAAAACAAAGTTATTTTTTGCTCGATTTTCATATACTATTAGGTACGGAACCCTTCATGCGCGAGTCCAACTCGCACTTGGCCGGTTTTTTTTCTACGTAATTTTTTCCAGAACATTCCAGTACACTCTTGTTACAGGAGCATTCCTCCAAGCGCCCATTCTACCACCACCAGCATTCCAGAATGAAGTTCCTTATGAACTGCCAGGAGTGCTGGTGCTGCCAGACGCTCGTATTGTGGGAGGAGTGGCGGCTCCTGAAGGCAGGGTCCCTTACCAGGCGTCGTTGAGGTCACTGTTCAATGCTCACTTCTGCGGAGGTTCTGTGCTGAATAATAGATGGGTGTTAACAGCTGCGCACTGTACTGTTGGGTAAGTTTTATTAGGAATTTAGAAATTTTTTTTTCTACTTGTAGATATTTAGGTAAGGATAGGTACGGTCAACAATTTAAATTTTGTGTGTTTACGAACAATAAGGCAGTGATGCTTGGTAGCATAGGTACAGTCAGTAACAAAAGTCTATGAACACAATAATAATCCTCCACACCGATTTTCAGTAATGGTGACCGATCGACTGTCTTCTGACTTCGGGTATACTCCCGTACATGACTGATGTGATGTACCCTATTTTATGCGTAAAAGTCCGCATACACAATCAAAATTACAAAACATAAAACACTCATCATCTGCCTAGCCTTTTCCCAACTATTTTGGGGTCGGCTTCCACTCTAACCGGATGCAGCTGAGAACCAGTGTTTTACATGGAGCGACTGCCTATCTGACCTCCACAACGGCAATCTGGCACCCTGGTAAGACTGGTTTCAGACTTTCTGCTTCTGACTACCCGTAACGACTGCCAAAGATGTTCAAATGACAGCCGGGACCACTGTTTATCGTGCCTTCCGAAACACGGAAGACCTCGTTATGAAAAGATGGTCACCCATCCACGGACCAACCGCGTCAAGCGTTGCTTAACCTTATGATCGATCGATCCGCGCGGCTTTGACTTAGCCACAAAACATAAACACTAAAATCTGAAAATATAAAAACTGTTTTCAGCTACTTTTGTATTATTTGTTTGTACCAGTTGCTTTTGTTGAAAAAATAAACATCACCAGTATACAAGAATTTTAAATGACCATCTAAACATGGCTTCTCTTCGCAGCCAATCAAAACGCTCCATGACCGTGACAGTAGGGACAAACAGCCGCATCGACCGAGGGGACACTTACTCCGTAGAGCTGATCATCATCCACGAGCATTACGACAGTTCCGCCATAAGGAATGACGTCAGCCTTGTGAGGGTCTCCCGGGAGATAGAGTTCAGTGACCTGGTGCAGCCCATTCAGCTCCCGGAGACGAATACTGATGAAGGAGTGGAAATGATGCTGAGTGGATGGGGACGACTTTCTGTGAGTATTAGAAGAATGTTAACATCCAGATGATTCCAAACAAGAAACTTTTTTTAAGCCGTTGTACGTGATGAAGAGTGAAATGATTTTTATTCGTGTACTCTGAATGATACTTTTGTAATGTTCAAAGCTTTGCAACAGCAAGTAATAGCTTTACGTTTCCTAACTCAACTATGTATATCTGTAGACTAGCTGATCCGGTGAACTTCGTATCACTAACCTTTTTTTTTTATAATCATATTTTCTCATCGTTTAAACCTTCCCTTAATCTCTACAAACATTTTAAAACGAAAATAAGCCCAATCGGTCCAGCAGTTCTCGAGTTTTAGCAGGACTAACGAACAGCGATTCATTTTTATATATAAGAAGATAAATGTAAGAGCCCCTGCGCGCTCCAAACTTTTAGTCGGTCGATAGTCAAACTCGGGCTCATAATTTAACATGCGGATGAGTGTATCAGACTTACCATAAAATTTAGTTTACCTTCAAAATAATCTGTCATCCAACCATCACCCCCACTATCAGACATATTAATCTGCAGTTTGCGAGAGCTCTAAAAGATAGCATTACCCAACATCAAAGATTAAAACACTACAGCCAACAAAAATATCATAATAAATCCGTCAAAAGCCACCAAAGTATATTACGTAAATAAATAAGCCTTATATCTCCTACAAACGGCAGAATTTATTTATTAACACTCCAGTCTTCAGGGAAATTAACCGTTTGACATTTATTTCCCTTTAAGCCAACTCGAGATTCGAGCCGACAACGTGCAAATTAATATTTTTTTGAAGCAAATTATATTCGTATGTGATTCGAAGAAAAATTCTCTGCATTTTCAGCGTTATTGACTTTCAAAATGATTTATTAAAGGAATGCTTGTGCTTTTTTAATTCCGAGGTGACGTGAAAATAAAAATAAAAGTTTTGCACTTGCTTGTGTATTGTTTTTGTGAAAAGAAAATTATATTCTCAAACAAAATAGTTAGGTAGTTTAATTTTATATTTGTAAAATTGCATTATTTAACTAAAACACTGATGGAGATGACCTTCAAACCTTCAATAAAAGAGCAACTACCAGCCAATGACATACATGACCCACTTTATTGAAAAGTCGTTTGAAACTGTCAAAGCAATGAAGATAACTTCCTTTACATTGCATTCCGAATTTCCAAATCAAATCGTTTATTTTGCAAAGAATATGGGAACGAAATAGAAGGAGGGTTGGTCGTACATACACTTTTATAATAGGCCGGTAAAGCATTGATGACTTTTCTAGTGTTGCAGATGTCTGGCGGCGATAATCACTCAGACGAAAAAGCAGGTCATCATATAAAAAAAATAAAGGTTAAAACTCAAAAGGTTTACCCAAATCCCCAAAGTTAAAATAACATCAACAATGAGAACCCTTTGACGCACTCCCAAAAAGTACACACAGCCTTAATTTTGGTTTCTTTTTCAACAATATTGCGTAGTTACTGAAGGGGATGGCATTTGACCCTTTGCACTATTATTATTCGCACCGCACCACATTCGTAGGGTTCCCTAATTGTGTCATTAGTGCTTCGAGGCACCCCTTGACTTGTAGGGCTGTCTGATATTCCAACATTATTATACTTTAGCCTGTTGACAGATTTTCTGTTTTCTTTTTTACAAATAACTATACCTACATAATCAGGCTTTCATGGAGTGTATCTCTCAGATACACTCACTGATTAGGGCCCCCGCATATTGCAGACTTAACTGTCGGTTGATAGTTAAATTTATCTTTGTCAGCCAATTTCTCAATGTTACTCTTTTTGTCATGACGTCTTTTAAAACGTTAAATTCAATAATTCCTTCGTGTTATTTCAGTTGTCGACCTTCCAAACTTCTAAAGCTTAAAAAAAAAACATTTCTTTTAACTGTTGAAACTTTTAAGTTCTTAATCTTTAAATCAGGCTAAAAAGAAAACAGCCTTTTTTAATCTCTAAAGGTAAATCAGTAACGGTAAAGGTATATCGGTGGTAACAAAGTATGATCTGTCCATTGTAGGTGCAGTTGACGGATGATGTCAGTCAGTGCAAATAAGTCAGTCGCCCCTTGAAAATGACAGCTGTCAATTGCACAAAAACCCCGGTGGCACTAAACCTGTATTTTTTTTTGCGGCGTTCTACCAATATTCCTGAACCCGACAGCCCTACCAGTAGCTTATGGTGCAAAAACTTACCTTCTGGTAAGTACTTCACCATTAGTGGGTCATTTCTGTTTATCTATTTTGTTACTTCTTTAAGTACTCTATGAGGAAAAATGTACTTCTACTTGTTCTACTTGTGTTGTTCAAGGGTGTTAGAAGTACCTACTCATAATGTTACGTTTTATTTGTTTTTTTTCTATACCAGTATTTTCTGTAATTGTCGTCTATTTGATGAAAATGGCTTGCAAATACTTTATTGCGTTCACTGATGTGTATCAGGTGTATAGGTATCTCTTTACCTATACACCTGATATACACTTCGATGATATTAATAGCACTACCGATAACTGGTTGGATATAGCAGTCAATGAGTTTGCTTAGAATCAATTAATAATTCTAGGCTTTCCCTTTTAATCATTCGACTTTACTTATTTACTATTTTTTAAGACCATACTAGTTATTCTCAGCGATTCGATCCCCGTCCTTACGGAACTAAAAGCAAAGTTTCCCTAAGAATGTCTCAAAGTCCATATTTCGATGTTATGACCTCACTCATATTGCAAAATAATTTAGAACTCCTCATCTTCCAGTACCCTGGGACCCTCCCTATCCAGCTGCAGATGATCAACGTGACCTCCTTGAGCGTGGAACATTGTCAGAGCATCTATAACAGGATCAACCCAGTCTACAGCACCCAGATCTGTTCCCTCACCAAAACTGGTGAAGGAGCTTGTCATGTAAGTGTTTTCTTAGAACTTGGTGGAACTAATAGCCGTAGCTGCGGGAGGGAGATTGAAAGAGAGACCGTGACCTTGGGATACAAAGGACTTTGGAAGTAACACGGATGGTAGATGTGTAGACAGTCAGTGAAATATTCATCTGCCAAGCCTTTTCCCACCTATGTTGGGGTCAGCTTCCAGTCTAACCGGATGCAGCTGAAAACCAGTGTTTTACATCGAGTGACTGCCTGTCTGACCTTCACAACCCGGGCAACCAGATACCGATTAGTATGACTGGTTATCAGACTTACAGTGAGTGAGATATTGTAGGAATGAAAAAAAAATCTGGTGGACATGGGGTTATTCAAAGATTTTCGTCCTACAAAAAAGGTAAACAAACTAATCATGATCTGAGTATCAGCTTGAACAAAAGTTTTCCGTGTGCACACCTAACGACGCAATATACGAATTGTTGTGTTGTTCCCAATCAAGAACGGAAGTTCTATTTCTTTCGTATTTTTCGCTCGTTGTGTTTTTGTTCGACACGTCACGCATAGTTTTCTTTTTTGATTATCACAGGGCGATTCCAAAAACTGCTGGACAAAGACATCTCCCAGGCTGGGGGAGGGGGGGGGGGCATGGACTATACTCAAAGCACTGGGCATGCATGTTACTTAGCGTAGTACGTGATATCTTTTAGCTTTAGTGATCATTTATACAGCCACCACTAGGCCGCCAGAGCCTATAATCAGGGTGCAATTGCGGCAGGGCAATGTTATTTTGCCCTTACATCCTTTAAACCATTGACCACCAAGGTACACAAGCGGTACTGATAGGCATCGTCCTTATTTCCCAGGGTGACTCCGGCGGTCCTCTGGTGGTAGACAACAGTGTGGTGGGCATCGTATCCTGGGGCATGCCGTGTGCTCGCGGCTACCCTGATGTCTACACCAGGGTCTACTCCTTCAGAGACTGGATCCTCGAGAAAATTGGTGAATAAACCTCAACTGAATTGAGGCAACCACTGCCAATCGTTGTTCTAATTGTATTGTACTCGAATGTTTTGTGAAAGAGTTAAGACACAAAATCAAAGAAAGGAATCAAATAAATACATATTTCTACATATAAGAATGGTTTTATTTTTCCATTTACAAACGATATACCTTAAGGTATTAAGCATTGCTAACGCTTATCTTAAAAAAAACTCGTCTATCAAAGTTATGACGCAGCTTGTACGATTCTATGATGTTATTTTATGGTATTCCCTACCAACTCAAAATCGCCTGGAAAAAATATTCTTTGAGTCTGCATAAATCGGTCACCCATCATCAACCCGACCTCAACAATCGCAGCTTAACCACGCTCCTCTCCACGTGTAAGCAAATATGTCTTACATAAACTTACCACGTGGTACGCAAGCGTGCTCAGACTTGTGTTCCAGTTAATTAATTAATTAGCAAACATCGGTACGAGCGGTAATAATCAGGTAATTACTTGTGGTAAACATTTTCTGATTAAAAGCTTCTGAGATGTAGGGAAGTCGTGCGAAAACACGTTTGAAATTGTGTTTAAGTTTTCTGTTAAATTTTCAGTTTTGTGAAATGTTTTCGTTGAAATGTTGCCTAGGCAAGCTGTTCCCCGTTGGACAAAATATAGCCCATGTTACTCGAGGATAGTATAGTTTCCCACCAGCAAAAAGTTTTTTTAAATCGGTCCAGAAGTTTCGGAGCCTTTAGGGTACAAACAAATGTTGGTATATCAAGCATAAATACATACGTTTTTTATGTTACAGTAACAAAGCAAAAGCTCAACTCACTTGTATTGTTTAGTTATGTTTGTTAAGTAACCATGAATAGAATAATTAATTTTAACAACAATATGGAGTGAACCCTTAAAGTACATCAAAACAGTAATAGCTTTACCCTCATAACCTTGGCCGAGTTTTTGGGGTTGTGTACAGTCAGCCGAAAATTTGTTGAACACAAAATCATAAGGTGACGTTATATCTGATACGTAACATTATACAAAATTAGTCACAGAATAAATTTGTAAATTATTGTCACTAGGTTATATAGGCACTTACGTGTATGTATGCCATTGTTAAGCAATGAAAATTTGTCTTATTCCGATTCAATTGTATGTAACATCTATTTGCAGATACGACATATACCTACAATGAATTTTAAATAACCGAAAACTATCGAAATACTACAATTGAAAAACATTTCTACAAACACCACTTTTTGCAGCGACTATCCTCAAGCGTACCTACCATCATATCCCTAAAGTAGCAAACTTTTTGAGTAGTGTCGCAAAACTTTACTAAGTTCTCCAACTTTTGTGTCCAACTGTACTTTAATGTGGAAATACAACTATCATACATGAGACGCATTACATGAATGACGTGAAAAACTGGAGGCAGTCTCTCAGTCCTCCTAAGAGGGTTTCGTCAGCCATGTTTATTTATAAAGCAAGTCAAGGTCGGTGCTAAAAGGCTCTTTGTTTCCTTAGCCAAACCAATGAGTATTGAGGCTCAAAAGATGCTTTGATAAATGTATATTTCCCTGTTTCGATTGAAGATTTTTGTTTTTGTTTCTAATGTTATATTAAGAGCGTAAGTATCTGAAACATAATTTTCGCGAGCCTTTTCCTAACATTCGTCTATGGTGGGGTCGGCTTCCAGTTTAGCCGGATGCAGCTGGGAACCTGTGTTTTACTTGGAGCGACTGCCTATTTGATCTCCACTACCCAGTTACCAACCCGATGCCCATTGGTAAGACTGGCTGTCGGACGTTACGACTCGGCCCGTAATGGCTGCCAAAGATGTTCAAATGACAGCTGGGTCCCCAAATGTGGTACAGACGACAGCAGGTCAACGTATACGAATCTGTCAAATTTTACCAATCAAATATTAACCTACCCCCATTGTGATAAGGTTGAAAATCGATTGCAGAAATTTGACAGATTGTAGTAACTTGATGTGCTGTTGTCTGTACTNTACGAATCTGTCAAATTTTACCAATCAAATATTAACCTACCCCCATTGTGATAAGGTTGAAAATCGATTGCAGAAATTTGACAGATTGTAGTAACTTGATGTGCTGTCGTCTGTACAATATATTATGTAAGAAACTCACCATTTTCCAACTAAACCATAACTTCGCAAAGACTTATTTATAGAATTCTAAGAATCTATTAAAGTTTTGAGCCTCCAGTGTCCACGTTTGTTTGAAAGCCTTTAGCTTTGAACTTTGTACCAACGGTCGTTTTATTTATTTTCTATGTAGGTAATCTTTTTCTCTCTGACATCGTCACGAACAACCCACGTGCTAAGCAAAAATAGTTCATCAAAAAGGTTGTAGTTAGTGTGGCCAACGTTTCTCGTTTGACTTTTTTCGTTTGACTTTATTTTTTTATCGTAATGTAGAAAGCACTTTGTTGCTAAGTTTGCAGCATATTACTTTTAGTGCCAGTTTCAAAGGCTACAGATAAACTTCTAGATAGCTGTCTGGCAGATACCATAGAAAAGTAGTCAAAATAAAAACAATACATTTTTATGGCATTATCTGTCAGATAACTATGTAGATCGTTATCTGGAACTTTTGAAACTGGCTCTTATTCTACTGTACCTAATATAACTTTCAGACACTTCAGACTTATAGAAAATAACTTATAATTACGCATTAACAAAGAATAATGTAACATACCAAAAGTGAAGAAGAAAACCTTTTCATCAACACAAGTAAATACATAAAAAAATTACATAACACTGCAGGAAAAACAAGTAAAACAATACCAATTTCCTAGTTATTAACCAAAGGAAAAACAATAAAATTTAATTTAAAACAGCAATTGTCAACGGTGCTTTGTAAAATTGCAGAAGGTCGTATCGGAAAAATGGCAATCGCAACCCGTAAAGCATTGTAACCGATAGCAATAAACCCGATCTGCTACACGCTTGGGCTAATATCACCAACTGTCGTTTACGTAATCGGTTGGTTAAACGACAACTTTTCTTTACGATGGTCCGAAACGTGAAAATTATTTCTTGTTTTTTAATCATACATAATTCTCATATTACGACCATTTTAGGTTTAGAATACTAATATTATGAAACTGTAGTTGGTTTGCTTTAACGAGCTGGTCTGAGAAATTAGTATCTAGTCCGATTTGAAAAAAAAATATTGTTAAGTAGCCCATTCATCAAGAAAGGCTACCCGCAAATTAATAGGAAAAAACCGGCCAAGTGCGAGTCGGACTCGCACACGAAGGGTTCCGTTCCATTATCTATGAAAAATAAACGTACTTATTACCTACAATTAGCCAAAACACAAACTTTTCTCGACAACAAAAAATAACTTTGTTTTTCATACAAATATATGAATAACAAAGTTATAATTTGCGGTCACTGAAAAAGTGCTATATCTCAAAAACTACTGACTGTATCTTGTTCAAACCAATTTTGGTTGGTAGTTTTATTGAGATCTATAACATATATTTTTTTCAGATTTTTCACTTTGGTAGTTTAAGAATTAGAGGGGGAGGACACACATTTTGGCACTTTGGGAGTGTCTTACGCTAAAATTATTGACTTTAGGAAAAAATAGTTTTAGAAACCTCAGTACCATTTTTTAAGACCTATCAATAGATACCCCACATGTATAGGTTTGATGAAAAAAAATATTTTTAGTTTCAGTTTCATGTATGGGGGCCCCTCCTAATATCATTATTTTTTTATTTTTGTACAAAAATCGTAAAGCGGTTAATATAATACATCTACCTACTAAGTTTTAACTGTGTAGTCCTAATAGTTTCGGAATAAAGTGGCTGTGACATACGGACGGACGGACAGACAGACAGACAGACAGACATGACGAATCTATAAGGGTTCCGTTTTTTGCCATTCGGCTACGGAACCCTAAAAAGGACCCACGGGATGCAGGTTAACCTACTAACAAAATCTAGATTATTATAAACAGCAGTTTTGCTTAATCAAACGTTTAATTTATTAGTGCAAATGGTCCTTAATCGTTGTAAACTTCAATTACTCTCCCGGCATGTGAACCTATAACGCTGCCTGTTGAATGCAAAACTATTCAGTGTATCAAAGTGGGAATTTTTAATACTTGCTGGTATCACTTTGATTGTACTAAAACAATTCTTCCTTTCTCTTCAGTAAAGTACCGAACTGTGATTTTGACAAACTACCTCTCCAAATTGATCATCATCTGCCTAGCCTTTTCCCAACTATGTTGGGGTCGGCTTCCAGTCTAACCGAATGCAGCTGAGATCCAGTGTTTTACGTGGAGCGACCTGACCTCCAAACCCAGTTACCCGGGCAACCTGGCACCCCTTGGTAAGACTGGTTGTCAGACTTTCTGGCTTCTGACTACCAACAGATGCTAAAGATGGTCAAATAACAGCCGGGACCCATTCAATTTATCGTGCTTCCGAAACACGGAAGAACTCGTTATGACAAGATGGTCACCCATCCACAGACCGACCGCGCCAAGCGTTGCTTAACTTTATGATCGATAGCTCCACGCAGCTTTGACTTAGCTCCCTCCACAATTGATATACAGAAAAATTTGGTACCTAATACCAAATTTCTTCAATAGATTTTAAACCTTATCACAATAGTGGAAGGTTAAGGCTGAATTGGTAAAATTTTACAGATTCGGGTAGATTGACCTGCCGTCGTCTAACCTACACGTGTTTATCGTAGTACAAAGAGTGACCCCGACGGAAATGAGATAGTTATCGGATGTATACTTTTCTGTTTCACTACTCCTGCCTTTCAACTTACAACTGCCTTTTGAAGTATTTTCCTAGAGACAAAATAAATACAAATAAAATATTAGATTATGTTTGTCTTCAGTATTTACCCATCATTAAAAAAATGAGTCAATTTTATTACTGTTGGTCGATTTTTACTATTGATTAATACTATATTTGCCTATGTACTGAACAGAACATGTCATATCCCTTCTAATATTATAAATGCGAAAGTAACTGTCTGTCTGTATGTCTGTTACGCTTTCACGCCTAAACCAGTGAGCCGATTTTGATGAAATTTGGTACAGAGATAGAATAGACCCTGAGAAAGAACATAGGCTACTTTTTATCCGGGTACGGGAAATAGTTCCCTCGGGAAGCGGGCGAAGCCGCTGGCAGAAGCTAGTCTATACTAATATTATAAAGAGGAAAACTTTGTTTGTTTGTTTGTTTGGTCGTAATGAATAGGCTCAAAAACAACTGGACCGATTTTAAAAATTGTTTCACCATTCGAAAGCTACATTATCCACGAGTGGCATAGGCTATATTTTATCCGGGTACGGGCAGTAATTCCCACGGGATGCGAGTGCAACCGCGGGAAAACGGCTAATAATTAATATAGTTGCTCTCCTGAGAAAATAAAATTCTTTCAATTAGTTAAAACAAATGACACGTCAGTGACGTCACACACAAAATGATAAAGACAACAATATTCGACTAGGAGCTCTGTCTCTCTCTCTCACTCACTTATAAAAATGCTTTCAAATCATTAAAAACAAATGACATGTCAATGACCTCACGCGCGAAATGACAAAGAAAACAATATTGCAATAGGCGCTCTGTCTCTCTCACTCACTTATAATAAGTTTGCAAATTGTTAAAAACAAATGACATGTCAATGACGTCACGCACGAAATGACAAAGACAACAATATTGCACCAGGCGCTCTGTCTCTCTCTTTCATAAAAATGCTTTCAATTATTGATATTGTATTATTTTGTTATTGTACCAGGACAACATATCTTACATAAACATACTAATAATCGAGTGTCGATGATACTGCTAACTATATAGATACCAGGACAGCATAAAATGTTTGAACTCCACCCCTCAGGACGCGGGTGTAACCGCGAGGAACAGCTAGTAAGCTTATAATTTGTATTATACTTTCCTATAAGCTTAACAAAAGGTCCCATATGGCTTTCTCTCAGTTTTGATACGTAAGTAGGTATAAGGAATTGTTAAATGTTTCTAAACTCTAGCGTACGTAGGAAAGCCATAAGTACTAAAAAAAAAATTCGCCCCCGAAAATCNTTCACTTATAAAATTGCTTTGATTTTTTTTAAATAAATGACACGTCAATGACGTCACGCGCGAAATGACAAAGACAACAATATTGAAATAGGCGCTCTGTCTCTCTCACTCACTCATAAAAGTGCTTTCAAATTGTTAAAAACAAATGACATGTCAATGACGTCACGCGCGAAATGACAAAGACAACAATATTGCAATAGGCGCTCTGTCTCTCTCACTCACTTATAAAAATGCTTTCAAATCATTCAAAACAAATGACATGTCAATGACGTCACGCACGAAATGACAAAGACAACAATATTCCACCAGGCGCTCTGTCTCTCTCTTTCATAAAAATGCTTTCAATTATTGATATTGTATTATTTTGTTATTGTACCAGGACAACATATCTTACATAAACATACTAATAATCGAGTGTCGATGATACTGCTAACTATATAGATACCAGGACAGCATAAAATGNCATTCAAAACAAATGACATGTCAATGACGTCACGCACGAAATGACAAAGACAACAATATTCCACCAGGCGCTCTGTCTCTCTCTTTCATAAAAATGCTTTCAATTATTGATATTGTATTATTTTGTTATTGTACCAGGACAACATATCTTACATAAACATACTAATAATCGAGTGTCGATGATACTGCTAACTATATAGATACCAGGACAGCATAAAATGTTTGAACTCCACCCCTCAGGACGCGGGTGTAACCGCGAGGAACAGCTAGTAAGCTTATAATTTGTATTATACTTTCCTATAAGCTTAACAAAAGGTCCCATATGGCTTTCTCTCAGTTTTGATACGTAAGTAGGTATAAGGAATTGTTAAATGTTTCTAAACTCTAGCGTACGTAGGAAAGCCATAAGTACTAAAAAAAAAATTCGCCCCCGAAAATCTTTAACGTTTAGATATTAGTAAAAGAAAAATAAGATTTTTGCGAATCACGCAATTAGGTTCTAATACCTCGCGGCAGTAATTTAGTTCATACTAACTTCTGCCAGCGACTTCGTCAAAAATGCAATCAGTAAAATTTTTGGCATCAGTATCGATCCCTAATCTCCCCCTGATAGTTATTTTGGAAATATATTTCATGTACAGAATTGACCTCTCTAGAGATTTATTGTAAGTATAGATTACTGTTTAATAAACCTTTCGATTTTGATATAATGAGAATCTTATGTTACTTACGTACAAATAATTTCCAAATAATTATTGCATTCTATCTTATCTCACGATTTTCGCAAACATTTTCGTTTGTTTCAATTAACGTTGTAATATCAGCGATTGAATACACATGGAGTAGTCTTGCGTGAAAAGTCCCTGTAATTAATAGATTTAAATTCAATATAAGAAAGTGTCGAAGCTTTTTCAATATTAAATTCTAGAGCATCAAAATTAATTGGACTTTTTAATGTCCTTTGCCAAGAACTGCTTCACTCTTATATTATAAAAAATATCTCAAAACTGCTGCCAATTAGTAAATAAAAAAAGGCTAAAACTTGAAATACTGCACTATCGCTACATAGTATAAAACAAAGTCGCTTTCTATGTCCCTATATCTCTATGTATGTTTAAACATTTAAAAGTAACTACGCAACAAATTTTGATGTATAATAATATGCAGTAAATAATGGAGAAATAATGCTATTTTGCATTGCACGTGTCAGGAAAAATGAAGAACAAAACATAAACTTAGGTAATAAATTATCATTTATTTAATAACCAAACATTATATTCATATTCAATCTTTTAATCAATCATTATTTGAAGAATTAATAAGCTTTAAGACTCCATTTAAAATAAAAGTATAGTGTATGATTATCATATCATATCATCATACATAAATCAAGATCGTATCAAAATAGATAGTAATTCGTAATCATGATAATCATAACAATGTATGAAGTAAATAAAATACTCATCTGCGGTTATACAATAATAGTACTCAGAGCCAGATAAAACTGACAGGGAGCAGAGTGGTGTACCGTTCTGTACCACGTCCGAAGCAAAACTAAGTCCCGCTGCCGATTTGTTAGATCTTTTTATACAAATACCCCCACTCTGCCCCACCTCTGACTACCGGTTATGACGTATGAAACAAATTAATAATTTTGCTATGAAGGTTACACAATACATCAATTAATTATTTTTGTACAAAATAAATATTTCTATTTAAAATAAATAAAAATATCTCGCACACGCGTGCGAAGCCCGGGTCTTAAGATAAACTTGCCATGCATTTCATGCATTTTTAAACTTAACAAATTAAAAAAACACTTAACTAAGGAGACCGATCTTCCAAAGAGGTTTTAAACTTAGTTACAAGTTACTGGCCACAAATTAACTGCAGCAATTGTATAAGACAATAAAATTGGTGTCTTGTAGAGGGGGGGAGTCGAAACCCTCGTAAGCGACTCACTGACCCCGGGGTTTAGATCAATGACGAAACATCAGCTTAGCTCTACGGGTGTAGTTTAGGGTTACCATATTTTAGGGTTAAAAACATTACCTAATCCTATTTAGCCCAGCCAAATGAAGTCAGCTTCACATGCTTTGGCTGATTTTATTTGTGTCCTGTAGTATAACACAAGGACCATTTCCTTGTGTTATACTAGATCAGCCGCATTCCAAGAGAACTTACTTCCCGAACCGTCTTTCATATGTTTTAACTTTCTGGGCAACTTTTTATAACATACAAACCTTCTCCTGACTGCAACGAACACAACCAAAAAAAAATATCGGAATCGGTCCAGCCATTAAGTCGTGGTTTGATGATTAAAAAAAAATAGGGAGTAATTTTACATGCAGGCCTACTATACCTACAGATGTTCCAAGTAACGTATAAACAAAATTGAAAATGCTAAGCGCGGTACAAAAAAACGTACAATTACGTATGTACTTGCCAAGGAATACCAGCAGAAATTAATGTAAAATAACAGAAAAAAGTCCTACAAAATCCTTACTTCTGGTTACCTTAAACATAGTACAAGATACTGGAGCAAGGAACTCGAGAACCGTTGCAGCACCGACTTACTATTCGCCTCCGTACCCTCGCAGCGCTTACATAAAATCTAGTGTTGATCCAGCGAAATTGTGAAATCCTTTTACAAAACTTGCGAGGTAAACTCAACTGAATTTTCCTCTTTTTCGTGCATTTGCATATTTATGTAGTTTACTGTTATTTTCAGTCTGAACGTTTTTGTGCAAATTGAGAACGCAGTTACCTTTTTAATATCCTTACGATTCAAGTTTGTTTGCTGTTACTTCGAAAAAATACTAGGATAATACTATATGTATTTTTACAAAAAATACCTACAAAAAATATACAGATTTTTTAAATGTCTACTCAACAATACCAAACAAGTTTCATTGTTCTAATATCTAAGACCTAGGAACAGTATAAGCCATACGTTTTCGTTTTGTACCAAATATTGACCGTGGGTTTACAAACTATGACGAACAAGTCTAGAGTTCTTAACAAAGATAAACACCACATTCTGTCAAATAGAGCCTTAAAAGTTCAACTCTAACAAATTGCAAGCTCTGCTTTTAGTCTACTAATAAAAAAAATCTAACAAGATTGTACCTACAGCGGCATTTTCTTTGATTTTCCGAAGAAGCAAGGAAATTTCATTAAGCTCTGATTCTCAACGGTTTCAGTGTCTTGTTAATGCAATTCTGTTGGTAAAAGAATCCTTTCAATAATTTAAAATAATAGCTACGCTAGGTATATTTTTAGCTTCACCATAAAGTCCCTACTTTAATATTATAAATGCGAAAGCAACTCTGTCTGTCTGTCTGTCTGTCTGTTACGCTTTCACGCCTAAACCAGTGAGCCAATTTTGATGAAATTTGGTACAGAGATAGAATAGACCCTGAGGAACAACATAGGCTACTTTTTATCCGGGTACGGGAAATAATTCCCTCGGGAAGCGGGCGAAGCCGCTGGCAGAAGCTAGTATACTATAATACTCTTTAATTCTTCAAAAATCTCTTCATTTCTTCTGCTTGCGCGATGCAGGATGGTTCGTCTTCCGATGTGTAGTAACGGTGTAGGTAGGTAATGGTACCGCTACACTATAATCTATACTAATATTATAAAGCTAAAGAGTTTGTTTGTTTGAACGCGCTAATCTCAGGAACTACTGGTTCGATTTGAAAAATTCTTTCAGTGTTAGATAGCCCATTTATCGAGGAAGGCTTTTTATCCGGGCGCGCCGAGTAGTTCCCACGGGACGCGGGTGAAACCGCTGGCTGAATCTAGTAAAACTATAAACTACAACATTAAGTAGTAGTAGTTTTTGTGAAAGTAACTGATTCCAATGAATTCTTCACAAATGTACCTCGTTCTCTCCAAAGAGAATTATTCCAAAGCAACACAATTAAGACTACCAACAAACTAACAATTATAACTTCGAGACTAGAACGTTTTGTTCGCGAACTTTAGCAGGAACTCTGCAATCAGGTAATTTGTTGCGTTTAGTTGTTCCTCGTCATTGTCGAGAAACAATTAATGTTATATTCAAACAAAGGAGAAATAAACTGGAGCTGACTCGGTGGAATAACGAAAGAAATACGAAATTAGAGAAATGGTAACTGTTAAAATAAATAACTTTGAGAAGGTTAGTTTTATTCAGCGGCCTGAAGACCAAAGAAACGTTGGGTGGATTGTCTGAACGACGTTATGGCAGGAAAGACTGTCACTGTCACTTAAATGTATTATCTATCTACTTGCGAGAGGTCGCTAGCCTCCAGTCAGATAAACCCAGACCCCTATAAAGTTATGAGTAGAATTAACCTCAAAAAAATAACTAAGTAGTAAATAAAATTTGAGAATAAATGGGGTCTTAACACATCGAAGTTTTCCATTTCCACTTCAAACTTTAACTATAGATTAAAATTAATTTTGCATCGAAACCCAAACTTTAATATAATTGCAATAACAATGTTTTCAATATAAACAGACAAGTACACCAATTAAAAGTTCAAACCAGTGCATCGCTCGGTGAACCCGACTTTCAAACTACACCCGCCCACGGAGTCCAATATGGCTGCCGACATTTTGAATTCAGTGCACAAGTTTACGTTTTTGTTGACGTCAAAGAAAAGCATATTAGAAATTGCAATTTGAAAATTTTTTCGTTGTTCGTATTAATTTCTGAGAAAGTACAGTCGACAGCACATCAACCTATCACATTCTGACAAATTTCTTCAATAGATTTTCAACCTTATCACAATAGTGGAAGGTATGTACATGGATCTACCTTTATAATATTGTTAAGTAAGTAAGCCACGCTTTTATTATTGCGTTATTGTTGTCTGAAGAACCTACACACTCTATGTAGACCTACACACTCTCATTGAGATGTAGCGAGAAATATAGGTGTGTAAGAACAGAAAAGGTATGCAGGCACTGATAGCTTATGCCTATTAAAAATACACTTGAAAAAATACTATTCAAATATACACTGAAAAATCTCCAAAATGCTCCAAAACTAAAACAATTCAGCATTGTTCTCAATTTAAAACTTCATCTCTCTTGACAAAACTTTATCGTTCGTGTCGTTTAGTTCCAAAACACTCCTGTAGGTGGCAGCAGCGTCGTAATGTTCCAACATTTTGTAGCTTCATAGTTTTCTTGTTCTGAAAACTGAGATTTATAGACAGAACGCGAGAAAACTTATACAGTAGTGACATTTTAGCGCTGTGTGATAGGGAGACGAATTATGTAGGGAATTTTATAGTGCCGCCATTTTGTTAGCGTGATTATAGCACGTTCTTTTGAGTTTGTTTTTTTTTACTTGGCATTTTCCCGCGTTTTAACCCGCGCTCCGTGGGAATGTCGTTATAGTGGCTATAGCTGGGTAGTGGGTAGTGTCGCTTCTCAACAGTGAAAGATTTTTTTTAATCATTCCATAGTTTCGGTGCGTTTAGAGTACAAACATTTTTTTCCTCTTTATCATATTGCTATAGATTAGTTTAGAAAGATAATTCTCGTAAAGGTTTTTATCGTTTCTTTTTACTCTGGCTAAGTTTTTATAATATTGTCACCTTTCTAAAAACCGTAGGAAGATCGAAAGATATTAGAAAAACGAGAATAAGAGACGCCTAAACCAAAAGGGTAACGGCTTGTAACTTATAGACGCCAGCACATCAACCTACTACAATCTGTCAAAATTTACCAATCAAAAATTAACCTTCCACTATTGTGATAAGGTTGAAAATCGATTGAAGAAATATGACAGATTTTGGTAAGTTGATGTGCTGTCGTACTACACTTGTAAGGTGAACCTTTAAGCCAAAATAGAAATGTTTAGTACCTAAATATATCTAATATCCGGACAGCTAAATAGTTAAACTTTGGGTTAACGAAATAAAGTCTGAACCTTCGCGGGTACGAATTCTAATTTGAGTCAGTTTCCAGTTGACTTATTAAATCCGCTCCTTGGATCGAATCAGTATTAATTTTTAAGCGATTTGCTATGTAGAAGGATTATAATCATAGGTATAATAGTGATAATAAAAACGAATGGGCCTGAATATTTTTATGGGACCAATTCGAAACTATTCCTCATCAAACAAAAACTAATTACGTAAATCGGTTCAAAAACCACGGAGAAATGGTGTACAATGTGTACATACATAAAAAATATAAATACCGGCCGAATTGAGGACCACCTCCTTTTTGTTGAAGTCAGTCAACAAATTGAGGACCTAGTTTTAGCACTGATGACGATCCGTATTTACATAAATTGTAGACCAACCGAGCAATCTGTACACAGCGCTGCTAGTTTGATTTAATGTTGCCATTTAATAAAATTTCCCAAGATATAGTTTCCGGCACGTAATTTGGCAAGAATCGTCAAATGAAAACTGGTCGTATTTCTTCCAAGCAGTCATAATTATTGCAAATAAATTATTCTAGTATCAATAAAATAATGCACAAGTAATAAAAGTGACCACTTTTTGTGTCACTACGAGGACGATGCGCGAAATTGCCCTAATTGAAGAATTAAGATCCTTGCCAAGTTAGGATCCGGCAACTATATACTAGGGTGTTTCATTTTTCCAAAGTTGTGATTTTCACATGACTTTGCTTTTCCCCTGAGTCTAAGTGTTACCAAAGATACGTGTGCAAAATTTTATTAAGATTGGACAATATTTAAAGGTTGCACATATTGATCACTTTTAACATAAAGCAGTATATTTTTACTCACTTCAACTATTCTGCTGTAAGTTCATTTTTCCTGTAGTTTTTAAAATCTCTGTATTTTTATTGATTATTTACAATAAATATATCTTCTATACTTATAATAAATCTGTAGAGAGGTCAATTCTGTACATTAAATATATTTACAAAATAACTATCAGGGGGTGATTAGGGATCGATACTGATGCCTAAAATGCAATCAGTAGAATTTTTGTCTGTCTATCTGTATAACCGTTATAAAAACAAAAACTACGCGACGGATTTTAATGAAACTTGGTTCAATTATTATTCATACTCCTTAGATGGTTATAGTATACTTTTCATCACGCTACAATCAATAGGAGCCGAGCAGTGAAAGGAAATGTTGGCAAAACGGGAGAAGTTACTTCATTGTTTAAACTTCCGTCTCGTGTGCAGCCTTTATGTTTAAAGCTACACAGAAATTATGTATGATGATAATATTCTTTTTAAAATTATATATAAAAGTACCCTATAACATCTTAGGTTTATATTTTATGGTTTACAATAATACGAGTAACTCCCGATTAGGGATTGCAATCCGGTCCGGCGGATCCGGTAATCCGGCGGATCCGGCGTGTTTCTAGACCTACCGGATCCGGCACCAACGCACCGGATCCGGTGCCGGATCCGGTTAAACTCTAAATCGCGAAAAATACATTAAAAAAGGTACTAGTAAGTCAAATCCTCAAGAAAAAGAAGGTTATCGGAGAGTCAAAAGTAAAAGGAAACAGATTACAATGAGGAAATACTTAAAAATTAATGACTTCGTAAGAAATAGACGCACAAAATAACACTTTTCACATGGCTCTAGAAGTAGGTGTCTGCAGGTCAGTTGATTGTGTTTATTTTGCCACCGACTTCTAGAGCCATGTGAAAAGTTTTATTTGGTTCCTTTCAGTGTTTTGTGAAGTTGGTTATTTTTTTTTTGTAAACAGATTTTAATTTCATGCTTTTCAGTTTTTGGGTCTAAAACTATAATATTTTAATACCCACTGTGGCAGTCGTAACCAATAATTAAGCCATAATCAACTTAATATCAAGTATTCAGTCGATACTTGCCTGCAATGTTCATGATTTGCCTTAGATTTCTCAGGGTGTCCATTATCAGATCCTGACCTGACGAATATGGGACCGGTCAGACTTTGACTAAAACCCACCGTGTCCCTTCTGGAGCCCTTTGTGTGCCAAAGCAGCGGTACCTCTTTCGAACAATCCCGCGGCCCCGACAGGCTCTGGCCCTAATGGTTTTGTTGACCTATTTGAGGAACGCGTGGAACAACGCGCGCCGCCGACACGGGTGTGTCTCCT
>NWSH02000519.1:3371984-3419882 GCA_002382865.2 Heliothis virescens
CACAGAAATTATGTATGATGATAATATTCTTTTTAAAATTATATATAAAAGTACCCTATAACATCTTAGGTTTATATTTTATGGTTTACTCACAATAATACGAGTAACTCCCGATAGCTTAACAGTTCGAAGCTTTCTGATTATATTTTTACGTTTATAACACTCGCAGAACTCATGCACGAAGGTTTCCGTATAAAAATGAACACATCTATTACCTACCTACAAATAGCCAAAATCCAAAACATGGTATCATTAGAATTTGACATCAGACGTTTCAGATCTTTGATTACGACGACCGGTTGTCGCTGGCATAAGCGACATGATCCGCGAACGAAGTCGCTGGAAGAAGCTAGTAAACAATAAATATACCACACAATAAAATTAACAAATCGGTTCAACATTGAATATTTAACATTTTTATATTGCATGTAGAACGTTATTTTTTATTTATCGGTGACCCCAACAAAGTGATATTATTATGTTACATTCACTAGCAAGCGCGTTAATCATCAGTTCCTCCTACTCAAGTTAAATATTTCGTTTGAAAATGGGATCTAAGAGAGGTATTTTAAGAGAAATTACCCAGTGATGAGTTTTTAGGAGCTCGGCTTCCTTCAAAACATTAACTTTATTATTCATTAAATTTATTTTAAGGTTTTGCTTGTCAGGTTTTCCAATATATATCATTAACTTTGAAAATTCGTTGTTTTTTCGAAAACGATCAAAGTGTGCAACCTCTAAATATTATCCAATTGTCACGAAATTTGGTAATTATGACTTTTAGCTTACTTAGATTCAGGGGGCGATCAGTCTGGAAAAAAAATGAAAATTTTTTTTTCGCCTACAAAATGAAACACCCTACTATATACTTATAAAAATTAAAAGTTTAGGAACTGCCTGTGCCAAATTATTCGTTATTCATTCGTTATATCATACTTAAGTATAGTTTCAGGAGGTGATAATGGCGTATCTTTTTCTGTTACTTTTTTGTGGCTTACGGTAACACTAGGCGAGGATTTTAAACATTTTTTTTATTACAAAAAAATGACTGCCTCGTTGGTCTAGTGGTCGCATAGCGCGACTACCGCGCCACGGGTCTCAGGTTTGATTCCCGGGTCAGGCTGAAATTGCTTTGTGGGTTTTAGAAACTTTCACAAAGCAGCCTGGACTTTGAAAGTTGGCGGTGTTACACTCCCGTGCCTGGGAGGGCACGTAAACCCGGCGTCCTCGAATGCTCCTCAGTAGCAGTCGTATATCTATAAATCCACGTCAGAGGCCGTCAGGCGGATTTGAGAAAACTCTGACACTAGGCCATGTTACCTGCAGCTCACTCGATAAGAAGATTACAAAATATGTGTGATATTTCCGACTACTGGTAATACTGACCTAAATGGTGACCCAGTTCCTACTATGGCCACACACAAGTTCACACAACAACAACAAAAGCACAGCAGGCTCGGTGGATCTATAACAACAACGCGCCTGCTATTGTTTTTCATAACAAAATACAAGCAAACTTCAAAATAATTCCAACCGTAAACAAAGCACGATGAATGATCTTCCACACTTTATAGTTGTGTGTGAATCATCATACATAAACAGGTAATATTTACGTGTATGTTAACACATCTCGTGCCATTATAAACTCAGAACAGTTAGATCTATCAACGCCTTTCTTAGACCGTTAAAACAAACGGAGCCGCTACGAAATCAAAAAGTCTGAAAATACACACGCGGGGGCGATGCAACGCAACAAATTTTAATAATGATAGCTCACTCATGCATTTTCGACATTATTAGCCTAGTCTCAACTACGTTGCTTGGGGTCTGTCCATCGAATGCAGCTGAGAACCAGTGTTTTACATGGGGCAACTGTCTATCTGACCTCCATAACCCAGTTACCCGGGCAACCCGATACCCCCTGGTAAGACTGGCTATCAGACTTTCTGCTAAAGATGTTCAAATGACAGCTGGGATCCGATTTATCGTGCCTTCCGAAACACCAAATAACTCGTAATAACACGATAATGACCCATCCACGGACTTAACATTACGCTCTGCTTTGATTTAGCTTCTACACAGCAAACTTGACAAACACATGTACGAAGCTAGCACATCATGGGCAGCGCTCTCGTAGATTTAGGAAAGGAAAAGACAATACGGCAATGAAGTTTCCAGTTGTTTAAGTTCTCCAAGATGTTACCACATCCCGCGCCATTATAAACTCAGAACAGTTCGATCTATCACCGCCTTTAATAACTACCAGTCGCCATATTTGTTTTACGATGATTGATAGTACAAATACACTTGTGAAGTTCAAACAGCTAGCGATGGATCAATCTGTTGCTGGGACTTCGACTATCATATTTTCAAGAAAATGTTTTCGATTTGTAACTCAGAAGTTTTTGCTTTGTGAGACACCGGAAAAAAACTAAAATTCGAGCCACTCTTTTTTAAGTACGAAGTGACATCTATAGTAATATAGAGGAAACATTTTTTATTTGAAAAATTATTTCACTGTTTTGAAGCTAGATTATCCCTGAGTAAAATATTTAGTTCCAGGTCGTCCCAGGACGCGGTTGAAACAGTTTCAACAAATAAATTACTAGATACACAAACACAAAATACAAAACGTCCTCATCCACAAACAATAGAACGAACAAAACACACAATTTCAGTAAAAGTTCAACAAAAACTGCATGCAAATAAAATTCCAGGAACAAACGTCGGACTACGAGTAACTTTAGCGAAACTAAATATTGATATGAAACACAGAGCGTTCAAACAGCTCTGACACTTCAATACATAGTATAAAACAAAGTCGCTTTTTCTGTCAATATATCCGTATGTACGCTTAAATCTTTAAAACTATGCAGCGGATTTTGATGCGGGTTTTTTTAATAGATAGTGTGATTGAAGAGGAAGGTTTATATGTATTGCCAGCGGCTTGGCTCGTGTAAAATCTCGTTTTTCCCCGTTCCCGTGGGAATTTTGGGAAATCCTTTCTTATCTCGCGTGAGTCTTAAGATGAACCTTTGTGCAAAATTTCAGCTTTATAGGTTCACGGGTTTGGGCCCTGCGTTGATGAGTCAGTGAATGAGTCAGAACTTTGATTTTTATATATAGGTATAGATAACACCCATTAAATAGTGAAGAAATACTGTTATTTTGCATTGCACCCGTGCGAAGCCGGGGCGAATCGCTAGTTCCTACATAAAATAAAGCGATGAATGAGTGGAACGGCGAACTGGCTGACTGGCAGTTGTTTCCTTTGCTACTGGCTGGCTTTATAACTGTTTTACGTCTCTGAATCTCGGGTGTACGTTCTTTATTTGATTTTTTAAATTCGACGTTCATTTGTTTTTTCTTATTTTGTTTCATAATCTGGATAATGCTTTATCATAGAGAATAATTGTTAAATTCGTCTAATAACAAAATCGAAAAAAAAATTGTATCTAGCTGTCACATAGACAACCTTCTGTGCACGAGGTCTCGGGTTCGATTCCAGGGTCCGAAATCGCTTTGTGGTTTTTAGAAACTTTCACAAAGCAGTCCGGAGTGTGGAAGTTGGTGATTGATACACCCGTGAAAAAAAGAGCCCCCGATGTCTATAACTAGGTACATTAAAATTTTATCATTTTTATTTCATCCCTTCAACAAGACTTTTTAGGATTAACTCTAGACATACAAACCAACATTACAACTCTATAATCAGAAACACTACCAACCAACACACGACTATTCACCCCACAGACATATATTAACCCTACCCTGACATGTAATATCCGCAGCTGAGCAATCGCAGCACAAACACTAAGACCACAGTTCCCGATGGCTGTGTTTACCTGTGCCTGTACTGCCGTCACGTTCAGTACACACGCAGGGAAGTGGGTCAATGGCGCGGTCGATACGCTCAAGGTTGACCAACGTAGGATAAAAGATGGACGTGCCTTTTAAAGATTGAGAAGTCGCATCTTGATGAAAGTCACGTGAAAATTCTGAAAGTTTTTGATTGGCTGGAAACGGAGCGGCACTTACTATGTTATTGGAAAATAGTATAGCGGGTGAAAATGCTGATGCGGGTGAAACATTACGTCCGATAAATGAGCGTGCATCAAAATTAAATTGGAAAGCCAACCGATGATGTTAATTGCATTTTGTGATGTAATTCGCAATGTCCTCTTACCGAGTCAAAAATGAAATGTGTCAAAATGTTGACGAATGAGAACGCGGCTTGGCCGCTTCTGAATTTCATTAGGTATGTATATTCCATTACTTGTTTAAAAAATTCGATTTAACATCAGTTTATTGATTACCTGCGGCTTCGCCCGCTTCGCGAGGAAACTATTTCCCGTACCCGGATAAAAAGTAGCCTATATGTTATTCTGATATATAAGCTATATGTCTGCCAAGTTTCATCAAAATTCGTCCAGTGGATCCTGAGATTAGCGTGTGCAAACAGACAAACAGACAATTTTTTTTTTTCATTTCTTAAAAACCCTACACATTTTGTTTTGTAAAAATATTTAATGTACAGACACGTTTTTTTTACTGTTTTATTATATGTATAGGTAATGTTAATTTACTACTAATCTATTTGACGATGTATTTCAGCAGTTCTAACATTTAATTACCCTTTGGTCCCTTGATCTGACCCCAAACCATAGAATTAGTGTTAACTTTTCTAGCCAATCATATAAGAGCAAATTATGAAGCTGCAAACCTCGTGAAAAGCTAACAATACCTACACAGATTTTATTTTCACGTGGCATATTGTAAAAGGACGACACTCAAAATGTCCTTGACCTGTCTGTATTTTTACCGCAACCTTGTCACGACCAGATCTCCGGAGTGCCTGACAATGTAACGAGACCAATGGAAAAAATACCTGTAGAAAGAGCTATATTAAGTTACGTGTTAACCTCTGCCATTTCATGAGCTCCTGGTAATTTTGACCTGTGATATCTAAAAGGATATAGGTACCTACTAGAACTAAACCTGGGTCTGTAAGATGTTCGTCTTTGACAAAAAAAAACAAAGACTTAGATATTTTTGTCATGAAAACAAGCACCAATAATACGAGAGGAAATAGATTCAGGGGAAATGTTAGTTTGTAAGTATAATGCGTATTATGCGACTCCGGGCTGCTTAGTAAAAGTTTCTAAAAGCCGTGAATCGAAACCGTAACCTCGTGTACAGCTGACACGGAATACGACTACTAGACCAACGCGCAACCATGCAACAAGCTTATCTATCGCCATCCATTGCAGAGCATTTTGTATAAAACTTTCCTCAAATAATGCAAACAAGTACGTTTGAAAAGTTTCTAGGCAATGGCTACAGAGGTGAGACAGTAGAAAACATGTCTACCTTAAGTTCAAACCGCCATTGACTTGTGGTTAACTCGCATGAGTCGGTAGTTACTACTCTAGAACATTGCGCATTGTGGTGTTGCGTCTATTAACAACTTTCTCTAACACCCCTTTCGGGGCTAATTTGGCAAGATCTTACAAACTTTAATGAAACTACTGTAAAGTGTATAATTAATGTTCACTAGATGTTTAACTTTAGGAGGCAAGTAACGCCTAATTTAACGGGATATGAAACTTTGGTTCCTTGAGTAAATATATTTTTAGAAGAAAGGTCATGGGATCCCAACTCTAAAACAGATTTATTAAGCGGAGTTCATGCTACACCTCAACTCAAATACAGGCATTTTTAATACAAATAGTCTAACTATAAGATTTATAACATCTCATAACGCAAATATTCCGCGTAGGTGCTAAGGCTCAGTTTCACTGAGAATATAGACGTCAGTTTTCTTACTTTTCTTGCAACAAGTGTTTACTATGACATTTACGGCCTTTCATGGTTCCAGATAAAGTTCTAGATAGCTATCTGACAGATAGTGCCATAAAAATGTTTTTAATTTTGATTACTTTTCTACAGCATCTATCTAGAAGTCTATCTGGAACATACGGAACTGCCTGTTAACGTTCAACTTTCAAAGTTAACAATTGTTTTAAGATAAACGGTCGTTTGTGTTGTCGGTGTAGTTGAACTAAGCGTAGGTTGATCATTATAGGGAAAGGCGTTATTATTCGATGGAATTCGTTTAGTGCCTGCGACATTGCCAAACGACCGTCTGCTTTCAGTCTAAGCAGACGAAAGCTTTAGTTTGAGTTCTAAGGTTGATTGTTATAGAAATAGAAACATACTCGTTTTATCATCTATTTTTTGTTTGACACTGAAACACAAATATAAAAAAAATTGCCCTGAAAATTTAATCTCACAAAATTTCATAACTTTAATAAGATTTGTGAATTTTGTCACAAACCAAACGCGGTTCTAATCAACACTTCTACGAAATACGTTCGACAAAGTAAACCTTTCACAGTATATTTTAGTTGAAGTTATTTGAGTTAATTAAGTACCAATATTAATTAGGTAAAGTCAAAGGAAGAGAAGTAGACAACATTTTAGTTTTACTACAGACAGTGTTAGAAATTAATTTTACGAACATCTNGACAATTTTTTTTTTTCATTTCTTAAAAACCCTACACATTTTGTTTTGTAAAAATATTTAATGTACAGACACGTTTTTTTTACTGTTTTATTATATGTATAGGTAATGTTAATTTACTACTAATCTATTTGACGATGTATTTCAGCAGTTCTAACATTTAATTACCCTTTGGTCCCTTGATCTGACCCCAAACCATAGAATTAGTGTTAACTTTTCTAGCCAATCATATAAGAGCAAATTATGAAGCTGCAAACCTCGTGAAAAGCTAACAATACCTACACAGATTTTATTTTCACGTGGCATATTGTAAAAGGACGACACTCAAAATGTCCTTGACCTGTCTGTATTTTTACCGCAACCTTGTCACGACCAGATCTCCGGAGTGCCTGACAATGTAACGAGACCAATGGAAAAAATACCTGTAGAAAGAGCTATATTAAGTTACGTGTTAACCTCTGCCATTTCATGAGCTCCTGGTAATTTTGACCTGTGATATCTAAAAGGATATAGGTACCTACTAGAACTAAACCTGGGTCTGTAAGATGTTCGTCTTTGACAAAAAAAAACAAAGACTTAGATATTTTTGTCATGAAAACAAGCACCAATAATACGAGAGGAAATAGATTCAGGGGAAATGTTAGTTTGTAAGTATAATGCGTATTATGCGACTCCGGGCTGCTTAGTAAAAGTTTCTAAAAGCCGTGAATCGAAACCGTAACCTCGTGTACAGCTGACACGGAATACGACTACTAGACCAACGCGCAACCATGCAACAAGCTTATCTATCGCCATCCATTGCAGAGCATTTTGTATAAAACTTTCCTCAAATAATGCAAACAAGTACGTTTGAAAAGTTTCTAGGCAATGGCTACAGAGGTGAGACAGTAGAAAACATGTCTACCTTAAGTTCAAACCGCCATTGACTTGTGGTTAACTCGCATGAGTCGGTAGTTACTACTCTAGAACATTGCGCATTGTGGTGTTGCGTCTATTAACAACTTTCTCTAACACCCCTTTCGGGGCTAATTTGGCAAGATCTTACAAACTTTAATGAAACTACTGTAAAGTGTATAATTAATGTTCACTAGATGTTTAACTTTAGGAGGCAAGTAACGCCTAATTTAACGGGATATGAAACTTTGGTTCCTTGAGTAAATATATTTTTAGAAGAAAGGTCATGGGATCCCAACTCTAAAACAGATTTATTAAGCGGAGTTCATGCTACACCTCAACTCAAATACAGGCATTTTTAATACAAATAGTCTAACTATAAGATTTATAACATCTCATAACGCAAATATTCCGCGTAGGTGCTAAGGCTCAGTTTCACTGAGAATATAGACGTCAGTTTTCTTACTTTTCTTGCAACAAGTGTTTACTATGACATTTACGGCCTTTCATGGTTCCAGATAAAGTTCTAGATAGCTATCTGACAGATAGTGCCATAAAAATGTTTTTAATTTTGATTACTTTTCTACAGCATCTATCTAGAAGTCTATCTGGAACATACGGAACTGCCTGTTAACGTTCAACTTTCAAAGTTAACAATTGTTTTAAGATAAACGGTCGTTTGTGTTGTCGGTGTAGTTGAACTAAGCGTAGGTTGATCATTATAGGGAAAGGCGTTATTATTCGATGGAATTCGTTTAGTGCCTGCGACATTGCCAAACGACCGTCTGCTTTCAGTCTAAGCAGACGAAAGCTTTAGTTTGAGTTCTAAGGTTGATTGTTATAGAAATAGAAACATACTCGTTTTATCATCTATTTTTTGTTTGACACTGAAACACAAATATAAAAAAAATTGCCCTGAAAATTTAATCTCACAAAATTTCATAACTTTAATAAGATTTGTGAATTTTGTCACAAACCAAACGCGGTTCTAATCAACACTTCTACGAAATACGTTCGACAAAGTAAACCTTTCACAGTATATTTTAGTTGAAGTTATTTGAGTTAATTAAGTACCAATATTAATTAGGTAAAGTCAAAGGAAGAGAAGTAGACAACATTTTAGTTTTACTACAGACAGTGTTAGAAATTAATTTTACGAACATCTTTCTCAATTGAATTTTCACACATCAAAACTAACATGCTATGAAAGAAAGCAACACCGTATTGTGCCAAACGCAGAAATAAACTAAAACTAATTCAAACAACAAAAGAAGAATAACATAACGTAACAAAAAGGGGTTCCATTTGTCCAAGTGTCTGCGTAAGGTCACAAAAGTTGCGAGAGCCACATTACTACCCACGTGGAAACTCGACGCGTTCTGTAACTCTGTAGGTACCCAGTCAAGGGTCATTGAGGTCCGCTTCCGCGACAATAACGACCCTCCAACACGCCCTTAACGAGGACCCTCGAAAGTAGACCTTGAATAATTAATTCTATAAAGGAAAGTGACGAATGGCATTTGCAGAAAAATCCGGTTTCATTTTAGGTGTATGTTGCTGTATGTGGGTGGTCCTAACATTTTTCAAGCGAAAATTAATTATTCTCGTTAATATTTTAGGTACTCTGAATAGGAAGGAATAAGGGCCCTCGCATACGGTGACTTTTAGCAGCGAGCGATGCAGTTGCAATGCAGTATCACCTTCGCACTTTCGCTTTGTGGTCGTTAGCTGTGTGCACACAACACAATTGCGTTACTGTCGCATTTCTGTCACGATGCAAATGGGTTTCAGTAACAAAACTCCACTCGTGCATCTTCCTCCCTTTTGTTGCTCCGATGATATTTGCAACGACACAAATGAGCGAAGGTGTAACAAGTTATTAGTAGCGTGATGAAATTGCTTCTGTAAAATGGAGTAGTAGCTCTGGCTCTGCTGTTGCGCGTTTACGAAACATGCGTCACCGTGAGCGACAATCCTAAGAGGAATTTGTTGAAGTAGATACATTTTTGTGCGGTCAAAATACAGAGCTCTTATCATGATCATACATCAGTAGTAATCACAGGTCGTAAACCATCATGTCCGATTTTTTCAAGGAACAGAATATTATGATTTCTGTTGTGTGTAAAAAAAATATGACAAGGAACAACTTACAAAATTGCGAAATAATTAACTAATATTTTTTACAAAAGAATTTAACTGAATAAATAATAGTCTTTGTAACCAAATATATTTTTGTATAGAAAGGAAGGTCAATAAGCTTTTAACATTACAATAAATAAATTTTCTGAACGAAACTACACATATGTATTTTTTTATTGGTAACATTATTTGCATAATGTCAATTACATTACCACTGTCGAGTGTCAAAAGTTAAAGTGTCAAGTTTCAAAACCAACCACACGTTGTTCTGTTTACAATGGAATTCGAAAACGCGTGATATATACTATTTGTTTTCTGTATTACGCTAAGGATAATCGAAAGTCCAGCCACAATGGACTTTATTGTTGATACTGTTGGAGACGATGATCTTCAAACGAAGACAGAACTTATTGACGAAGCTAACAAACCGTATTTTGTAGGTTAGTACTTGTGTTTACTATTTTCGAAACTTATTTAAGACTAACTTTCTTAATATTAAACATAAAAGACTATTTCTGAACTATACAATTCCAATTCTTTATATTTAATTCATAATCTTTCGTCTACTACATTCTGTGTCTAAAAATCCCACACGAATCCTTATATCTATTATCTTATATTTAGTTAATTTACCAACCAAATTCTCTGTTCCACAGATAAAGAAGACCGAGAAGCTGCAATTCTAGAATTATTCAACAAAAAGAAACAAGAATTAGACACAAAGGAAGCCGCTGAAGATGAAGTTAGCTCAAAATTAAAAAGCTTAAAGATTGACGGTTTATTTGACGAGTTCTACCAAGAACTAGGATGGTCACAGTCTATAGTCATCAAAAAGGAAAAGAAAAAGAGGTTATTCCACTTTGATCAGTTAGATTTGGAGACTGGGAAGCTGAAATCCAACCTTGGAGGTGTAGATGTTGAGAAAGAAATGAAAAACAGTGTTCTGAAGCCCGGGATTGAGAAGGAGCATAAGTTGCCAAGTTATAATGTTAGCAAGAATAAACTGAGGGCCATGAGAAGGGTAGGTTTCCTTTAAATTAATTTTAACTTGTATAAATAATCTTTGTGTTCTGTCATTGTACAAATATACAAGCCAATTGATTCACAAAACCAACAACAATTTATTACTAGTCAATTCACACTTGCACTGTAAAGGTTCATTTATTTCTGATAATAACATTATTGTAATCAATTTTAATACAAAACATTACAGAAAGAGCGAGAGAAGACCAAAGGCCCAGGCTGGTTCAATCTGCCAGCACCAGAGGTCACTGAAGAGCTGAAGAACGACTTGCAAGTCCTGAAGATGAGGTCTGCTCTAGATCCCAAGCACTTTTACAAGAAGAATGATATGGAAGTGCTGCCCAAGTACTTTCAGGTAAGAAAAATTTTAAATAACTTCTCAGTTCATACTAAAATACAATTCTAATAAAAACATAAACTTAAATTAAACACAATATTGAGTACAGCTTACTGGCTTTTTCAGACTTAAAACATACTATATTTTGAAATCATACATTGGAATGAAACCCGCAGCATCCACCGGGCAGGCACATACACTAACTACTTGCTACACTATCTGCTTGTCATTTATTTAAATAGAATGGCCAAAGGCCAATTACACTCTTTAACTTACAGCAAATTTTTTACTGAGTCATAAAAGATGTATCAATTCATGATATAAATTTCTCATGTTTTTTACTTATAATTATTACTAGCTACCCCAATACCCATCCTTATCCACAACACAAGACTAATGATAAATAATAATATCACATTTCCAGGTGGGTCGCATCATGGATTCTCCATTAGACCATGTCAATGAGAGATTAACCAAAAAGCAGAGGAAGAGGACCATGGTAGATGAACTGCTGGCCGATGCGGAGTTCCAGAAATACAATAAGAAGAAATACAAGGAAATAGTAGATGAGAAGAGAAGAACAGAGTATAGGACATTCATGAGAGATAAAAGACAGAAGAATAAAGCTGAGCTTAAGAAGAATAAGTTAAAACCTAAGAAGGCTTAGTTAATAAATAGTTTTTAATGTCAATATTTTGTTTAAATTAAGCAAATTTAAATCTACATAAAAATACTAATATTACAAAGCTGAAGAGCTTGTTTGCTTGTTTAGACGCGCCAATTTGAACATTATTTCAGTGTACAAAAAAATATCTACAGGGTAATTTTTGCACGGGCGCGTAGTAAACACGGGGGCGCTGGCGGAAGCAGGATCTTCAAAAGTTGAAAACTTTTCTTAATACAAAAACCTCTAATAAAATTACCTCTACAAAAGGTTAGTCAAAATATTAGTATACAAGTCTTTATTACGGAAGAAAAGGGTACTGAAATGAAACACTTCAGTCAGCTTGCAACCTCTTTTTTAATAATAACAATATAATTATGTATATCGTAACAATATTCGATATTAGGCACTGTATTGAAAATATCACAGGTGCAGAAGACAAGGTTCACAATTACATATTTTTGTAAATAATTTTCAACATTTTGAGTATAAAACAATTTAAAAATGTATGAGCACCAAAATTGACCTACAGACTAGAGCTATTGTATATTCTCATACTTGATTCCATATCATAATATTAATTTCATAGCATACCTCATTAAAGATAAGTACAGACGACAGCAGGTCAACGTATACGAATCTGTCAAATTTTACCAATCAAATATTAACCTACCGCCATTGCGATAAGGTTGAAAATCTATTGCAGAAATTTGACAGATTGTGGTAACTTGATGTTTTGCCGTCTGTACAAAAAGTGTTAAGTACCAAAATATTTTACTCTCCTATCTAAGTAGTTATCCTCTGAATTTAAATAGATTTTCTCAGCAAGTATTGGATATATTTAAGTTTTGTGCTTCTGGACTTGTATAAGGTCTCTACAACAAGTCTTTACTAAGTATTCAGCCAACCCATAAACCAATTGTTAATTATTTAATTTAATTTCGAGCAAAACTTCGAATTTAGAACCCTCCAGTGACGTCGACCGACGCTCCAGTCATGAACGAGCTCTTCTCAGAACTCAAAAAGGCTATGACTTCGGCTATTTCTGAAAAGAAAAAAATATAATAGGTACATTTATAAGGTGCATTTTTCAAAAAACATTCCCATGGTTGTACACATAACACAGGTGGCACAATGTACGTGCAGTTGGTACCTTCTTTTTCCTTTAGCTTCAGCCTTTATAAGACTTACATTTTATCCGATGTACCTATAAACTAAAGCTATCTTACTGCCAAATTTCATCAAAATCCATTCAGTAGTTTTGATGGGAAAGAGGAACAAACATCCTTACATAAAAACTGTAGGCTATGTATTTAAATCCAGTTTGTACGAAAATTAAAAATATGCCTGGGCTGAAGAATATATTAATTAATACTTAAGTGTAAATTTATTTAATTTAATGTAACATAAATTTGTATCATACTAACCACTAGGGCTGCCGAGTCTGCCCAAAGGCACCATTTTCAACATAGCTTGTTGGACTTTCTCGGGAATAGTTTTCACCATAGGAGTTTCTATAAAACCGGGCAATATCACGTTTACTCTGAAAAAAATAAATACACCATTAGAACCAGGTTGAAAACATGTATACCTCAAATTCTATCTGGAATATTTATAAGCTTGAATCACTAGCTACATAAAAACACAGACACAGACACACCTACTAATTTATTGAATTATCATTGGCAGGACTATCCTTACAAGGATTTAAACTTAAATCCTTACAATTATTAATGCGAAAGTAAGTCTGTCGCTCTATCACGCCAAGACTAAACCTAATTAATACTAAACCGATTTGAAAGAAACTTGTTACTCAGATAGTCCAGAGCTTGAGAGAAACATAAGGTACTTTTTATCTCTGGGCTAGAAGTAGTTCCCTTGGGCCGCGGGTGGAACCGCTAGTACGGTTGCAATTAAGTATACTGACCTAATATTGAATTTCCCTAACTCCTTAGCAGCAGACTGTGTCATGGCGATCACTCCAGCTTTGCTTGCTGAGTAATTTGTCTGTCCTGAAATACATTGATCGAAGTTATTAACACAAATTGAGTCCTACAAGTTTTGTACATACATTACAACGCAGAATAGTTGTAGCAGGCTGACAAGTAGAGATAAAAGATAAAGGAAAAAAACAATATTATCTATATTACACTACAATCTAAAGCAGATTAATCTCTATATCAAGAAAAACAAAATAATGCTTGTTACCCATGTTTCCATATTTGCCGATGATACTAGAAATATTTATAATGGAGCCAGGCACTCCTGCTTCAGTCATGGCTCTTGAGAATGTTTGCATGACTAGAAAAGTGCCCTGAAACATGAAAAATAAATAGTCAGTAAATAGAGAATTCTCAGGTCAGTAAAGAGAGAAGAGAATCTTATAATAAAATACTAGCCGTTTTATGCCGTTTCACCCGTGTCCCGGGGAAACTTCTTCCCATCCGGATAAAACATAGCCCATGTTCAGCGCAAAGAATGAAGCTTCCTAACAGTGAAAGAATTATTCAAATTGATTCAGTAGATCTGGGGCCTATTTGTTACAAACAAACAAATCTTTCCAATCTTGCTATCCGCATGTGTGTTGGTAAGCATTTGTTTAATATATTACTAGCTTCTGCCAGCGGCTTCGCCCGCTTCCCGAGGGAACTATTTCCCGTACCCGGATAAAAAGTAGCCTATGTTGTTCCTCAGGGTCTTTTCTATCTCTGTACCAAATTTCATCAAAATCGGCTCACTGGTTTAGGTGTGAAAGCGTAACAGACAGACAGACAAAATGACTTTCGCATTTATAATATTAAGTAGGGATTATTCCAAGTTACCTTCAAGTTAGTGTTAAGCACACTATCATAATCTTGCTCCGACAGTTTCAGAAGCCAGTTGTCCCTGGTGATACCGGCCGAGTTCACAACAATTGTTGGTGGAGCTTTGTACTGTTTGAGCGCAGTTTGCAGAAGGCTTTGCACGGCATTTGGGTTGGCTACATCTAATTCAGCTGCCATGTGATCAGCATCTGAAATATATATAGATTTGGTGTTAAGTAGTAATATAGATTCTATGGAGTTTATGCATGATTCTTTTTAGCACTCATGCAAATGTCCCTACCTACTACTTTTTTTTTCTTTTCATTGGCTTTTGTCACAGAACATATAAAGGAGGTTTATATGTTCTGTGGCTTTTGTGATGAATTGCTGACTAGTGTACCAGTATCAAGCCAAGATGTACAGAGGCCAGCAGGTCAGCTTCCACTATTGTGATAAGGTTGAAAATCTATTGAAGAAAATCAGATTCAGGTAGGTTGATGTGCTGGCATCTGTACAAATTATTGTTGTGGTTACCAGAAAAAAATTTAAGCATGCAATTAATTTTGTAACTTTAATTGAAGTTCCGCTTTTGGTGGATCACACACTACAGGTTTGTATAACAGAAAATAATATTTGACAGTTCACAGTTCATACCATTTGATCCTGAAGCTAAAGCTGTGTGTTTCTTAATAGTTTCCGAGGCTGCATCATAATTCCTGTCAGCAGCTATGACTATAGCACCTTCTCTGGACAACACCTGGCATGTTGCACGGCCTATACCTGATCCAGCACCTAATAAACAACATACAAAATAATTTGAAGATGACTGCATCAGATTTTTTATTTTTAAGTTATAAATATAGTGGCCTATTTCCGTCATCCTGAGGTAGGTATAAAATTGTTTAGGTAGGTAAGTATATGCCATTATTATACTTATTACAGTTAGCTGTAAGCTCCTTCTGGATAATGAAGGTCGACGTTCTACATATTGATAAGGTATCAGAAAACAAACATTAGGTCAAAAACGATTAGAAAACGTGTGTCTAAGAGGTAAATGAGAACTTTTATGTCATGAAATGTAATTAAGTATGATTTACATTTTATTTAAGATAGTTAATGACGTTTAGTTAATTACTTTGCTAAAATTAGAGTGCGTGCAAAAACAAACTCACCAGTTACCAACGCCAGCCTTCCTGCAACTATTCCTGCCACCATTTTTGATAAGTTTATTTATGTAACTAAGTTATTTAGAAAACAAACTACGATCGAGCGTTAGCCAGCTTATGTTTAGAAAGTTTGACTTTGAACTTTCGTTCCTTATCAGTTATCAACACCCATCAACTCTGTTATCATTTTGTCGTTTTATGTTCCGTTCGGAAACGTCGACACAAATGTTAAAATGTCGTTCAAAAGTGGTCTCATTTTAATGGCTCTTTATGATTTACTTGTTTTATGGCTAGTTACACAGGTTCCGGATAAAGTTCTGTGACAGATAACTAATGCCATAGAAAAGTTATGTATCTAATTTTAGATATTGATCTGGAGAGAAACTGGCCGTTAGGTTCATATAAAACCAGCTTCCGCAAACGGTTTCACCCGCATTACGTAGGAGATACTCCGCGCACCCGGATAATAAGTAGCCTGTAGCCTTCCTCAATAAATGAATTACCTATCTAACACTAAAATATTTTTTCAAATCAGATCAGTGGTTTCTGAGATTAACGCATTCAAGCAAACAAACAAATTAACTCTTCAGCTTTACAATATTAATTAATAATATAGACGTAAAGGTACTTCATTGATAAAACAATAACGAAAAATAAGTAATCATTTATTATTAACAACTACAACACAGGTACACATGCAAACCTAATTAGCATTTTCACATCTCATATCTTACTATTTAGAGTATTAACAAACTAATTTCTGAAGCTAGTATCCTCTTTACACACAATGTTATACTGGAGGCCATTTTATGTCTTAAAATTAGTATTATACTGAGAGCTAGTGAACCCTCCGACTAACGGTCGGCCTGTAAGGCTAGAAATTTGTGAAGTGATGAGTCATAGTACACCAAGGCCAACAGCAAAGACCTGGCAGGCCTCAGCCCTGCACATCATCATGCATTTTATTTTTCAAAATGTAAAATTATTACGAAAAAAAAACTTCCTTCTGTAAGCTTCAAAATTTAATAGAATATAGTTTATTTATTGGTAATCATGGAAAAAAANGGCCTATTTGTTACAAACAAACAAATCTTTCCAATCTTGCTATCCGCATGTGTGTTGGTAAGCATTTGTTTAATATCTTACTAGATTCTGCCAGCGGCTTCGCCCGCTTCCCGAGGGAACTATTTCCCGTACCCGGATAAAAAGTAGCCTATGTTGTTCCTCAGGGTCTTTTCTATCTCTGTACCAAATTTCATCAAAATCGGCTCACTGGTTTAGGTGTGAAAGCGTAACAGACAGACAGACAAAATGACTTTCGCATTTATAATATTAAGTAGGGATTATTCCAAGTTACCTTCAAGTTAGTGTTAAGCACACTATCATAATCTTGCTCCGACAGTTTCAGAAGCCAGTTGTCCCTGGTGATACCGGCCGAGTTCACAACAATTGTTGGTGGAGCTTTGTACTGTTTGAGCGCAGTTTGCAGAAGGCTTTGCACGGCATTTGGGTTGGCTACATCTAATTCAGCTGCCATGTGATCAGCATCTGAAATATATATAGATTTGGTGTTAAGTAGTAATATAGATTCTATGGAGTTTATGCATGATTCTTTTTAGCACTCATGCAAATGTCCCTACCTACTACTTTTTTTTTCTTTTCATTGGCTTTTGTCACAGAACATATAAAGGAGGTTTATATGTTCTGTGGCTTTTGTGATGAATTGCTGACTAGTGTACCAGTATCAAGCCAAGATGTACAGAGGCCAGCAGGTCAGCTTCCACTATTGTGATAAGGTTGAAAATCTATTGAAGAAAATCAGATTCAGGTAGGTTGATGTGCTGGCATCTGTACAAATTATTGTTGTGGTTACCAGAAAAAAATTTAAGCATGCAATTAATTTTGTAACTTTAATTGAAGTTCCGCTTTTGGTGGATCACACACTACAGGTTTGTATAACAGAAAATAATATTTGACAGTTCACAGTTCATACCATTTGATCCTGAAGCTAAAGCTGTGTGTTTCTTAATAGTTTCCGAGGCTGCATCATAATTCCTGTCAGCAGCTATGACTATAGCACCTTCTCTGGACAACACCTGGCATGTTGCACGGCCTATACCTGATCCAGCACCTAATAAACAACATACAAAATAATTTGAAGATGACTGCATCAGATTTTTTATTTTTAAGTTATAAATATAGTGGCCTATTTCCGTCATCCTGAGGTAGGTATAAAATTGTTTAGGTAGGTAAGTATATGCCATTATTATACTTATTACAGTTAGCTGTAAGCTCCTTCTGGATAATGAAGGTCGACGTTCTACATATTGATAAGGTATCAGAAAACAAACATTAGGTCAAAAACGATTAGAAAACGTGTGTCTAAGAGGTAAATGAGAACTTTTATGTCATGAAATGTAATTAAGTATGATTTACATTTTATTTAAGATAGTTAATGACGTTTAGTTAATTACTTTGCTAAAATTAGAGTGCGTGCAAAAACAAACTCACCAGTTACCAACGCCAGCCTTCCTGCAACTATTCCTGCCACCATTTTTGATAAGTTTATTTATGTAACTAAGTTATTTAGAAAACAAACTACGATCGAGCGTTAGCCAGCTTATGTTTAGAAAGTTTGACTTTGAACTTTCGTTCCTTATCAGTTATCAACACCCATCAACTCTGTTATCATTTTGTCGTTTTATGTTCCGTTCGGAAACGTCGACACAAATGTTAAAATGTCGTTCAAAAGTGGTCTCATTTTAATGGCTCTTTATGATTTACTTGTTTTATGGCTAGTTACACAGGTTCCGGATAAAGTTCTGTGACAGATAACTAATGCCATAGAAAAGTTATGTATCTAATTTTAGATATTGATCTGGAGAGAAACTGGCCGTTAGGTTCATATAAAACCAGCTTCCGCAAACGGTTTCACCCGCATTACGTAGGAGATACTCCGCGCACCCGGATAATAAGTAGCCTGTAGCCTTCCTCAATAAATGAATTACCTATCTAACACTAAAATATTTTTTCAAATCAGATCAGTGGTTTCTGAGATTAACGCATTCAAGCAAACAAACAAATTAACTCTTCAGCTTTACAATATTAATTAATAATATAGACGTAAAGGTACTTCATTGATAAAACAATAACGAAAAATAAGTAATCATTTATTATTAACAACTACAACACAGGTACACATGCAAACCTAATTAGCATTTTCACATCTCATATCTTACTATTTAGAGTATTAACAAACTAATTTCTGAAGCTAGTATCCTCTTTACACACAATGTTATACTGGAGGCCATTTTATGTCTTAAAATTAGTATTATACTGAGAGCTAGTGAACCCTCCGACTAACGGTCGGCCTGTAAGGCTAGAAATTTGTGAAGTGATGAGTCATAGTACACCAAGGCCAACAGCAAAGACCTGGCAGGCCTCAGCCCTGCACATCATCATGCATTTTATTTTTCAAAATGTAAAATTATTACGAAAAAAAAACTTCCTTCTGTAAGCTTCAAAATTTAATAGAATATAGTTTATTTATTGGTAATCATGGAAAAAAATTGCCAGGCGATTTGAGTAAGCAGAAGTATCTGCCAGGCGACTCGAAAGGTGCATAGAAATAGCTAGACATGAAATAATTGTTACTAGTAGCGCCATCTATTAGAAATAATGTGAACTGTTACTTTGATTTTCATACAAATTTATGAATAAAAAACCGGCCAAGTGCGAGTTCGACAAGTTAAGTTGCACATTATTTCTAATAGATGGCGCTACTAGTAACAATTATTTCATGTCTAGCTATTTCTATGCACCTTTCGAGTGATACAGCAGATACTTCTGCTTACTCAAATCGCCTGGCAATTTTTTTCCATGATTACCAATAAATAAACTATATTCTATTAAATTTTGAAGCTTACAGAAGGAAGTTTTTTTTTCGTAATAATTTTACATTTTGAAAAATAAAATGCATGATGATGTGCAGGGCTGAGGCCTGCCAGGTCTTTGCTGTTGGCCTTGGTGTACTATGACTCATCACTTCACAAATTTCTAGCCTTACAGGCCGACCGTTAGTCGGAGGGTTCACTACCTCTTGGGCTATATTTTTTATTTGCCATTCCAAACCATTATGAAGAATTAGAAATTATTTGTAGACCAACAATCAAAACTGAATTAATGCTTAATTTGAAACACTGATCACATTCAAAGCATACAGTATCTTTAAAACAATTTTGTCTCTTCTTCAAAGGGAAAACAAAGCAACAAATTCAAACCAGTATGAAATATACACCCAGCACATCAACCAACAACAATCTGTTAAATTTCTTTAGTAGATTTTCAACCTTATCACAATAAAGGATTCGGGTAAGGTCAACTTGCTGTCGTCTGTACTTAAAAAAAAAATAAAGAAAGAGAAACAAATAATCTAAACTTAATGCCTAGAAATAATTGAAAATCTAGCTGACTAAATTATTAAAATAATAATTATGTATACTATGCTACAGTAAATGGGTGCATTTAAAACTAACATAAATGCTATACAGAACACAAATTTGACACAGTAACAGCATAATGTCAGCCCAGAAAGAAATATAAAAAAAAGTACAAGTTTAAGATAGCTTGACAAACAACAGTTTGACTGTTATTGCAAGAATTTACAAAATATGACCACATACACTAATCAACAATCGGTTTGAATAAAACCCAAAGCCTTTCAAATTCTATTCTGTATTGTTCAACTAGTTCCTTCTGTGAAGTCACTAAGCAATTTTCAAAGTTGCCACACAAAGCTTGATTTGTCCAGTTCAGCGAGCCGGCCATCACAAACGGGATTACTGAGGGATCTTCACTTAACATATCCGCTAGGCAGAACTTGTGGTGCATCAAATTCGTGGACTTCATCCAACGTACCGGTATGCGCTGCTTTTCTAACCTCCTTACACTAGATCCACTTGAAAACGCCATATCAGCATCCAATATCACTCTTATCCTAACTCCTCGATAATGCAACTTTAATATAGCATTAGTTATGTCAACATTAGTCCATACATACATACAAATGTCCAAAGTATGCCGAGGCTGGTTCAAATAATACAATAACCTGTCCATACTTTTTGATATCATACACCGCGAATATTTACTCTTTTTAATCTCTTCAACTCCGTAAGCAAACATTATTACTTCCTGAATGTCTTTTTTCTTGCATTTCTCTTGTTTTTTCTTCTTTGTTAAGTATGTGTAAGTTACACGGGTAACGAATGCTAACGATAATAACAGAAATAAAGTTTGGCTGTAAGTTTTCAGAGACATGTTTATATTTTCAAATCATCTGAATTAAAAAACACAATGTCAGCCTCTGACGTTAGATAACTTAATGAATCATGTTTATTTGAGATTCTTGGAACAGTTATCTGTAACTTTGTGCTATCAGATATAAAAGAAAATTATTGTTTTAATCGGCAAAATCACATTTTATAATTTTGCTGACATTTGCCCAACGTCAAACTTTCGTTTGTCAAAAGTTCCCGCTTCCACCTGTTTGTTTTTCTCGGAATCTAGCACCTGGTATTTTCATCACATTTCAACAGTGCAATCAAGTAACAAAACGAAATGAACAATTTACCTCTTTCATTTCAATTTTGTAGCATTGTTTTTGTAGATTGTTTGGGTTTATAGAACATGGAACGATTTTTTTTAAATTTCGTGGCTACTTTGTTAAAATATTTTTAGAGAACAGATCAACACGTGCAAATAATAACAACTAATATTTTAATTATAGTTTAATTTATCAAGTAAGAATATATTAACAAAATCACAACAATTCTTTCTCATAACGTTATATTGTTGATAGTGAAATCATGTGGTCTTAATCTTAAGTTTAAATTATAAGAGCTGTGATGTGCGGGCTGTAGCGACCCACTGTATCCGCCTATCAGTCCACAGGAACCATACCCATTGTCGGTGGTACCTCCATACCCTACCACACCTTGTCCCATCAGACCATTAGAGTTTGGAACATACTGCCTATTGCCAACGTTCTGCATCATTAGAGAATAATCATTTTGGTATAGCCCTGTGTTCGTTATTGGAATCCCTAGGTTTAAGTTTAGATTGTTTGCTTGGAAGTGATGCAGCCAGGGTTCCTTGGAGTTGCGTGCAAAGTCTTGTCTCGGGTCTTGATGAGGAATGCCAATTGGCACGGCGATAGGCTCTGGTGAACCCTGGCTAGTTGAGCTTCTGTGTGTTGACAGTGCTGATCTTTCGTTTCTTCGGAATTTCGCTCGACGGTTTTGGAACCATACCTGTGAATAAAGTGACAAGAGTTATAAACGTCTGAGTTTGCCTCAGCATTCAGACAAATTTTCTATCACAAACTAGAATTACTAGGGCTGGGTTGGGTACAGACAAATAAATATACGAGCAATTTGAGAGCTCGTAACAGTAAGTTATCTTATTACAATTCGAGAAGGCACGTATAAACACTAAGACACAACTAAAGGACAAATAATAAAAGATCTTGGGATAAGGTGTTGATTATGGTCATTAGACCACTATTTATTTACCTGAACTCTAGCTTCAGTCAAATTGACCCTTGCAGCGAGGTCCTCCCTAACAAACGCGTCTGGATAATGAGTCTTCTCAAACACCTTCTCCAAAGCCGCCAGCTGCTGACTGGTAAAAGTAGTCCTGTTCCTCCTAGGCTTCTTCCTATCATCAGATTTCACATCTCTTTCTTCCTCAGACTCCTTCTGATTGTCCCTCTCTTTCGCGCCCTTGTCTTCGTACTTCCTTCTCATGTCTTCGTAAGCTAGGTAGTCGACTGGTTTGATGTATGGTCGTTGAAGATCTTTTGGGTACCAGGTCAGGTCGTTTTGGTAGCTAGGATCATACGAGCTGTTGATCTGCCTGCCAGCTGTTAGATGATGGAGTCTGAGGAGGCTGTCCTCGTGGCACTTGATCATTTGGAACAGATTGTGGTTGTTCTCCGGGTAGTTTCCAGGGTTCACGTTGTAGGTAGGGGTTTGGGCTTTCGGATCGTAGTTCTTCGTGATTGGTTGCCGTGTGTTTGGATCTGTGAAGCAAGTATTGTTGTTAGAGAAGTGCTACTTTTCGTGCACATTTTTGTACATAATTTGGACATAATTATATCTATTATTATAATCTGCCTAAATAATCTATCTAGCGGAAAGCTTCACGCACCTGAATAAAAGTTTCTATGGCTTTTTCCAGAGTTCGCCTACATCAGTAAACGAAAACAAGTTCAAAGTAACTTTCGCTGTAAATAATAAATAAAGACGCATATCATTCAACGGAGGCATATATTTCAAAAGGGTCTATCGTTTCGCATCAAAATAACAGCAAAACAAACAATGCACACAGTCGTCGTTTGTTTCACACACACACGCCCCGGCGGCTAACTTCTATAGGCTGTTGTTGTAGCGGCGCGGGCGCAACCCTATCGGTTACTGCACACGTGGAAACTGTTGCTCATGCTGCTGTGAACTTGTGAAGGTTAAGGAGGTACTGCAGACGATAGATATTGAGTAACTAATTAAATAGGTCAGAAGTTGCAGGTTGCATCAGTTTATCTAAACTGCTAGATGGCGACGGGGTCAAAAAAAGTATAAAGGTCAGTAGGTATGAACCTAAATTAAACCTTCATGTAAACGGATACTTATTAAGCGATTCTCGTGTAGGAAAGAAAAAAATATTATATATAAAAAATAACGCCTAAAGAATGGCTTTTCATTCACGAGGAGCTAGGAGCTTTACCTAGAGACAAAGGTTTAATTATAAAGGAGCATATAATATAGTTCAACAGTTATAAAACCTGAAACCTCAGGAAAGGATCCTCAAAAGAGGATCACGTCCTTCTATGGCCGCGTTTGGTATTTTTGCCGTTTTATATTTTTGAAGGGATCCTTTTTCATTGTTTATTGGAATTTAAAACAGATTTCAAAAAAGCTGTCATGGAAAACATCTATACAGATCTTGGTCTCTTTAATTTTTTGGGTAGAAATTATAAATAGACAATTGAAACTTATCAATAGAAAGTTCCTAATTAATATTTTTTTTATTTTCTACTTAGGAACTAAGTACCCAGGATGTTGTTAGTAACAATATTTTGTGATGATAGGTGACGTGGTGAAATAGTGAGCCATCAAAATTTTCATTTTAATTCGATTTTCCATCGACTCACCAAGAAGGAGATCATAGGATTAGAATTTTTGAATTAGAAATGTAATTTACGGTTCCTAACTTCTTACGAATTTTCGCACCTGAAAATCGGGTCCTGCACATTGGAGATAACTAAATAAGTTACTAAAATTATATGGACTGAGTACCTACCTCAATGTAATAATTTAAAATATAAATTACAATTATAATAAATTAAAATTAAATGGAATCCTAAAATTAATCGTTAAACTGAAACAATCCATCCGATCCTCTAATCTAATTTGATTAAAAAGATGTAGAAACTTACCTTTATTTTGCTCCATATTACAGAAGCTTTTGGCACACCAAATTATTAGAAAAATCGAATTTTAAATTAATTTACTCAAATATTTCGTAAACACTGTCACATTTGTTTTGTATCAAACCCTCGCCGTCCACTCAGGCGCCGATCGAACGCGGCCAAACCGAATAATTGTTATTAATTCGCCCTCTTATTGAATTACTTTATTTAATTAAATAATTCGACTAACTCATACTAATGTGCGAACTAATGGAGTCTGTGCCACGATCTGGCTGCTTTGCTACTTCATCTCAAAAACAACATGTGTGTTGAGACAAAAAAATACTGAAACGTCCCTCTTTTGAACACACCCATTGAAAAAGAAACCAGATTTTCGTCTCTATGTCTTCAGGAATAGATTTCAAATCTCTAACCTGAAGCTTTCATGCTGGCAAAGGAAATTAACACTTTATGATAACATCTTGAAGATTAGTTTTGTATTGGTAGTCAAAAGTGGGAGTTTCACAAAGTTCTAATTTTGAATTTGTTGTAAAGGCCGCAAGGCGTGGTTAGCTATGGCCCGCCTGGGAGCACGAAAAAAAAGTTAAATATTTTGAGCGGGAAACGATTCAGGCAATAATTGACACGTCAACGTGAACGTATATTATTTATAGCGTTCGGGAGAAAATGAACATAAAGTTTTTAAGTAATTGGATGTGATAAGTTTATGTTTTTGAAATGTTACGGTGCGGATGTGGAAATTGGGTTTTTATTACAAGACCGGAAGGTTTGGAGGCCAACATTGTCTGTACCTTAAAATTATCATTGATAAAATAAAATTGCAGCCTGAACAACTGCTTGAGGTAAGATGGAGGTAAGTATCTTTATATGGCCATCTTGAGTGTTTGATTTATTTTGTCTAGGTACCTTTCTATACCTAGATTGGTGCACATTTCGCGTGCACCAATCTAGATATATACCTTCAAAATATAATGGTATATTTTGAAGGATTTGATGTGTGTAAAATAGTCATTTTAATATAATACTTCGGTGTCACCATAAAATTTTCAGCGTTTATCTCTCCACGTGTAATCAAGTATGCCAACCTCATCATCTCAACAAAATGATTGGAGCAGACAGGCTCTTGGCTTACTCAGTTCTGGCATCAATTTGCAGCTATCTGTTTGTTTCTGAACAATATATTGGACATGACAATCCATTTTAGATATAATGGCGTCCAGGTCGATTATCGGTTACGGCGGCTATTCTCTCTAAGGAGATCAGCCAGCTGCGCAGGACACATTATAATAGTGCTCTCTATTCCTACACTCTCATAAGACGGTAATCGTTAAGTGCAGGAACCGTACCTATTTACGTTCGTGCGTCCACAAACTTTCAGAATTCAGGCCGCTTCATGACGGTTACTTAAAATATGAAATATAAAGCTCAGTTGAGAGATTCAGTGTCCAGCACAGTGTCCAGCATAGCCATGCCTGTCATGTAATCGTGAAGCTGAAGTAATTAAATATTTTTTATTTCTTTATGACTTTGCTAAAGTCATATAGATGTGTAACAGACCTGTGCCTAAGTAATTTTTATTTTTGGACTTCACTGCCGGTCCGTCCTTTCAGCTTATTTTCATCATTAGGGGGTCCAAATCTTTAAATATGTATGTAACAAAAAACATCCCATATCAAAATTACACAAAATGATAAGTTAAATTAAAAGTTAATAATTCAATTTATTTATACATATATTTGTACTAAATTCATGTGTAATTCGGTAGTCATCCCGGCGTACCTTCCCGTCTGCCCGGAATAGAACCGGCGACCCGTCGCCTCGAATTAGTGTGAAACGTTGAAAAACGCCTGAAGCGTACCGTAACGCACCACGGACGCTGCCAGATGACATAGAGTAGGTACAGTATATATTTTCTTACAGATAAAGATTCTTAATCTAAAGATGTTATTATATAAAAACTATAAAAAAACGCAAATAAATAAACCGGAAAATAATAGAGTCTTTTTGTTGCAAAGTAAATATAAAATAGAGTAATTTAGAAATATATTTATTTTATTTACAGCCAAAACATTATATTTAATAAATTAATTAAGTATTAAGTAGAGTAATTGTTTACATACATAATTCATGATATATACCTACCTAATTAATGGAAAAAGCTGTAACTTAATGATAATAATGAGGATCTTTTTTTTAAATCAAATATATAATGTAATTCTGCTATAAAAAATATTTAAAAATCTTGAACGAAGAGACTTTTTCACATTTTATAAACTGCGGACTGAAATCATAGGTAAGAAGTTTCTGAAAACTGGCTGGACTGGCACGCCTACTGCAGTATTAATCTTAATCATGGTTTTATGAAATTATACGATCAATAGTATTCTATTCCTAGTCCCGCGAGATAATTCGAAACAGCAACGTTTTATGAATTTATATCGAAAATAAGTACGTAATAAAATTATTATTTTCACGACTTTACCAGTCGCGATTTCTTTGAATCCTGATGTGTTTACAATATGAAGACGTATTTAATTGATTATTTACAAGGAATACACATTCTGAAATCAAAAACAAAATATTAAAACTTGGGATTCCTTTGAAGCAAACGTTCTATATTCAAATGCAAGCGCGCCAAGGTGTCATGGCGGCCATAATTGGGGATGACAGTTGTTGGCGGCGACTGGGAGCATGCGCGGTGCGGCCGAGACAGCTCGTTTGCGCCTGAGCATAACGAGACCGTACTAATCTCGTCTTGTTCTTCAGTAATAATATAACTGATCGACACTAAAGAGAAACGTAATTTAATTTAAGAATTTATTGCTGCTATTTCGCCTAGACTATTGTTTGGTTTATTGCTAGAATATTTTTTCGTAAAATTCATAACTCAGCCAGTAGGTACTTCAGTTTTCAAGACCTCGAATTCCTAAGAATCGATTCACTTTATTTATTTTCCGAAAACTGACACTAACCGCTTCAGTTCCTATGGCCTACCATGTTCGTTGGTATAAGGCAAGACTCTTGGGGAATGTGCTTGTAAAAATGGCATCCTAGCTGATTGTCAGCCGCGGCGGCTATTCTTTTATTAGATGATCAGCTAGCTGCGCAGAACATGTTATAGTGTAGGTACTTTTTATTCCTCCGCTCTCATAATCCGATGGAACGGCAATCGGACAGGACTGAAGAGAAATCAAGCGCAGGACGACATTCACGCGTTCTCCTTCTGGACACCCGAGCAGAACTTCTACATAACCATTTAATAAGTCAGCCCTAATATCCATAAACAATTTATTAATCTTCTCTCCGGTTAAACTCCAGTTAAATACTAGCAATACCTCGTTCTTTTTCGCGCCAATTAAAACACAAAGTCTAACCAAAAATACTCAAGCCATTTTGCCAATAAATCATAAAAGCCGTTCATTTCTGAAAGCGCGAGTCAGAAATGCAATAATAATTAATTTCGCCACGGTGTGGTCTAGCCTGACGTTTACGTGTTCATTTTAAAGGGATGGGGGCTCAATAACCCGTGAACATAACCATTTGTCACCACATCATCCGGTGTGGTGGCCATGGTAATACAAAAAGTTTGGACCTCCCCATGAAGGAACATGTAGGCGTATTTTTGGAATGTTTATAAATATTTTTCGATATTGCTTATTAATACAACATATAATATTAATTATACAATACAATATTTATTAATACAATATAACATATGTCTGTGAATACAATAAACCAATCAGATTTTATATTGAATACAAATAACAATAAGTTTGGGATTGTGCTTTTATTAAAGTATAGGATTATGCTCACTAGCCATTAAGTAGACTTTTTTATTTTAATACTTTTTACTTTCAAATTAATTTTCTAACTCCGTTATCAATAAAAACTTCTATTTCCAAAATTTCGTCCTAAACCGCGGCCAAAATATGGCGCCTACAATGCGCGCACGCATGACAATTACCTCAAATCAGTGCAGCCATTACTCACGTCGCATCCACGCAACAGTTGGTCCCAACGATTAATTAACGATACAATTTTAGCACTTACACGAAAAATACTAAAACAATTAAACGTTGGACGCAAATAGAAATTTAATTGATGATGGATTGCCGCTACAATATGAAGCGAGACCAAGTTTTGCTAAAATAAAAACAGCTATTTTGAGTATCTGTAGGAATGCTACTTTCTTTGTATGCTTTGTTCTATCTATAGTATGATGGGAAGGATAATAATATACTTAGATACTATGATTTTTGACAATGTTCACAGAATATGCAAGCAATTCCTCGAGGAATCGTCTTGAATCAGCTTCTAAAAAATTGCCAGTTTTAATATAGAAATTTTACTTAGCAAAACCTATTGCACTTTACAGACTCGGGCGTACCATGAAAGGCATCTGAAAACTTAAAAATATTTTGTCACAAAGTTATTAATCACCGAAACATAATTATCGGTTGCGGCCCATCGCCGACCACTCTGCTGTTGACGTGTTCGCTAAATTAATGGGCTTCAGTGCTAACGAGTCGTGCGATTCGCGGCGTACGCGCATCCGGAAGGATGCCTGGGAGGTAGGCGCCGGAGAAAAAAACATGTAGTCAAGTAAGTTTCAGCTATTAAATAAATATTTTAGCGAGCAGAAATAAAATCACCACTTAACTATATCTACCTATAGACATAGATTGATAAAACACGATGCAAAAATACTCAGAAAAAAAACTTTGTTGGTATCTTCTGGTAGCTGACAAAAAAACATTGTATGAAAAACGGACTCAAAACTCTTTATTTTTTTTATTATCAATCTGGCTTACACCAATTAAAAACTTATAAATCGAATTAAGATAAGATAAAAATAAAAAATATTCTAGGCTGATATTCAGTAAGCAAGCCACATAATAGTTATCATAGATACGAATATTTTTTAACACAAAACCTGTCACAATACGTTATCCCATCGGGCCGCAATGCTCGTAAACCTACAAATAATTTCCAAGATAAAAATAATAGATAATCAGATATTTCCTCAGGAAATTTGTAATTTGTGCCCGTTACTATAATTTTAATTAGAAACAATCGTACGAAAATAGTTCGTTTCTTTGACGGCTTTTAAGTTTTTTACGTAGATAATGTCGTTAAACTTTGACACTTTTTTACGGACATACTTATCGTTGTTTTTTTCTGCGTCTAAGTGCCTGTCAATGTATTTCGTGAAGATCTGGTAGCATTTGTTCCATGCCGATATCATTCTCCAGGGGTTTTAAGTCATCTTCGTTATTGACTGCCCTTTTTTGGACTCCTGCGCAGTTTTTTGCTGCGGTTTTATAAAGATAAAACTGTACGTCTGAAAAAACTTAAACATGCCAAATAGTTTTTAAGTGTGCAACCGTTCTTTGTGCTCCTTTTTTTTCAAAAAATAAAATAAACAGTTACTGAAGAACATTGATTTGGCAAATTGGGTTCGTTATAGAATACTGCCTTTGTATTTGAAAATCAGCTATCATCATTACAATTCAAAGGAGTCCTTCATCCTAGTAACATAATCTTTGGCATGTTCCGCCGAATTTCCGCGAATCTTCGTAAATAGCCGACCACCGCGGCTGCAGTGGCGGTATCGTAACGTATCAGTTTCAAACTCCTGCGCATCACTGTCGGCGTTACAGCTGTCAACAGCGGCGTCGCTAGACCGTGACCTGTCAAGGTTTCGTGTCTGGATAGGCTAATTTACTTAAATATGAAAATAATCTGTATGTTTTTACTTATGTTGTACTTAAAGATAAAGACACCAGCAATGTTAAAAATGCAATGTAATAACAATGAAATGAATCAACAAACAAAATACACTACAAAGGTTTGCTTTACTTTCTTGACACAGAAACCAAAATCAGCAATAACCGACATCCAAAGCAATTAAGTTCGCCATCAAAACACAACATTATAGCCGACTTCAGCACTTATTCATTCTTGTAGTTAAAACCTAATAAATCTGATTAAATCAGCGCCCGTTGCGTTTAAATCTCAACAATTTCAAAGAGTCGAAATTTGTCCTGACAAAATTTAGTGCGACAGTGTTCGGCCGGCGCGGGCGCATGATTCGTCGAGATCAAAGCTTTAGACGCACCGTCATGTGTTCCCGACAACATGTAGGTCGCCGAAACCCCTCGGGAGCACTTACAAAAAGTTAGCTTGTATGTTTTGTAAATAATATCTTATTGGTTTGCGGGTTTCTTTTGCTTGTTCGGTCTGTCAGCGGTGGCTCCGTTATTTCTGTGCGCTTTTTATTCAGACTAGTAACTTAATCAACGCAATATTTGCGCTGTGAAGTGTTCTTGTTAAAATATCGTGTTTTTATTCGGAAAAAAAATACCTGTAGATATAGAATCGTGAAAAACAGTTTCAATGTGCCAGCAAATTAAAAAAAAACAAAAGTGAATAAAAAACAATATTTTATTAAAAAACATAAAAAATATTAATTAAACTAATAGTTAAAATACATCGATTATCTTCAAGTTCAGTTCCATGCGCCTGGGCAGTTGTAATACCTGTTGATGCGGAGCCAGTCCTTGTCAGTGATGTATACTCGCTGGCCCATTTCGTTTATGACGCTTCTCTGTGGGAAGAAATACAGTCGTTGAGTAAGTTAGGAAAAAACTACAACAACATGTTCACACTGAAATATCGTAGGTCAAATAATCGTCAGTTTTTGGTAAAATAATTATTTACTTTGAAAATTGAACATGAAAATTCACAGTAAACAGTTAAAGTTTACGTACGTCAACGTAGGTCATCGACAGATGACCCTGGGCCTTAAATCGTCATATAATTATGATATTGTATTACATAATAATCATATTATGAAAACATCTTCAAGAAATAAAGTGGCTGTGACATACGGACGGACGGACAGACAGACAGACATGACGAATCTATAAGGGTTCCGTTTTTTGCCATTCGGCTACGGAACCCTAAAAAGTAGCTGATATTTTTTTTTAATACGAACCTCCTTAGGCAAAATAGTGGGTTCACCGTTGGCCGTGAACGAATAAGCTCCATAGTGCATGCAGCTTACGTAGTCATAATCAACGCCCAAGTTGTCCACTTTCGATTGTCCATACAAATCGAAGTTGTGTTCACTTCCTAGAAAAAATATAGAAGTACCATTAGATGAAGAACATTGTAAAATACATCTCTTAATAAAAAAATAAATTAACTTCTTTGGGTATTTCAAGTCAAATTTTCCGTACCTAGTTGTGCCTAAGCAATATTCTAGAAGGATCTTATACCTAGGTAAGTAGGTAATCTAAGTTTAGATGTTTGCAGCAATCATTTTCTTAGAAAGTGACTTTACGCCATGAGATAGACAGGTACTGCTACTACTGCCTATAACTACTCCTCTGAATGAAAAAGCTAAACCTACCGGCGGCAATGTTATGTTCATTGATCTGAACAAAGTCGTCCCTGTTGTAAGTCGTGTGCATATGCAAGAAGCCGAGGATATGCATGAACTCGTGCACGATGGTCGCGTGTCTGAAGCAGCCGACGCCGACGGACTCGCGGGCAAGGTTCATCTGGTGAGCTCCACGAGATGGCCTGTAACCTACGTTGGCGTAACACCCGCTTGGTTCACCCTGGAAGAAAAACATAAAGATTGTGGCAAACTTTATGGCAGCTCGTTATAGTATAGTGCAAGTCACTGTCAATTGCAGAAACCATTTTAAGGTATCGGCGCGGCGGCCGACGGTGAACAATCGGTATAGGCAACTTTACGATATTTGCGGATATTTTGCATATTTGCGGAATTTTGTGTGAGCCACCCATACAATTACTTTTGGCAAATCGATAACTATACCAAAAGTGATTTATAGTAGGTAAACATTTTTACAGGATGAAACAGAAAAAAAATCTCTAACAATGGAACAGTTTAGAAGTAAGATAATCTTGTCATTTAAAAAAAATTCAATCCTTTTCATGTGATTTTCATTGATAGGATTGAATTAAATCTTCTTTAATTCCAACCGAATCACTATCATCGTATCGTTAAATACATTAAGCTTGTTTATATCTTACTTAAGCTTATGTTTCGTATTGGTGGATTATGTTCTTTTATTTGGCTTAGTTTTAATTCCCATTATCTTTAGGATTTGGGAATTCGCTACAGATTTGTACTTACAGTAATTCTAGCATAGACGGTGTCTGCTGCAGTTCTGTATCGGAATTTTACGCAGGTGTGTGCTTCAATGTCCCTAGCGGCTTCCCAAATTGCTGCTTTTTGGGCGTCATCTGCAAATTATAATTTTAGGTTAAGTCTTTCTCTTATCAAGAATAGAATACTGTATGACTAATCTCGTATCTGTACTTATATACTTATAAACATTTTTTTGTTTGAACTATTGAACCGATCTGAAAAATGATTGCAACATCTATGTGATAAGATGATACATGTATTTGCGGTTAAAAGATTTCTTGTACCTGATAACAGGATAAACTGGTCTAACAATACATTTTACTGTAGTAGATAATTATGATTCTCCTTTATTGAGTGCACTTTATCAAACGTATCATCTTCGATTGTAGATATTTGTAGTTATGAATATGACGATTTTATCTCTCTATTTTCTTTTGTTTACATGATGATTATTGCTTGATCCTCGTTGATTCCTTTTGATAAGTATTCTTTGACAACATGAATCAGTGACCTATTTCTTGTTACAACGACCCTTTTTTGATATTTTTGATCTTGAACGAGTTTATTATTGAGGACAGTGTTCGGTTTATTGTTTGTATTCAATTATTGAACTTTTTACTAGTTTTACTGACTCTATATTACTATTTATTCATCTTTAATAGTTATCTGCTTCGCTATCTACTATTTTTGCAAAGTACTCATTCAATGGTTTTATCTAATTTATGGCCCTTTGCGGATCATAAATGAAACATGATGACTATGACGAAGATAACTGGAAAAAGTATTTAAATAACAATTTCTGGAGATTAGTAATATCTTCTAATCGTGTCTAATGAAATTATGATGAAACTTTACTTTCATGACTTAAACAAACCACCAACCAACTAAACCCTTCACTGTAGCCTTTGCGGTACCTATAGTAGGACATTAAACCGAAAATTATGCGGAAACCGGCTGATATGGTAGGCATGTGATGCGGAGGAATGAAGATCATGTTGTGAGGAAGGCATTAAGCATGAATGTGGATGGATATTGTGAAAGGGAATGATCAAAGAAACGATGGATGGATTGTGTTAGAGTCGATATAGCTAGGAAGAATGTTACTTGTGAGATGACGGCAGATAGAAAAGTATAGAAGAAGAAAACATGCTGCGCCGACCCCAAATAAATTGGGATTAGGGCATGAAGACGATGATGACGATGAGTGGGAAAATAAAAAAGGCTGCTTATGATAACTCACCAAACCACCCATCAGCAATTTCGAAGATGACAGTGTTATCAGGCCAGCTGGTAATAGACGAGGAACTATAGGCAGCCCGACCGACTGCAGCATACTCCTGCAGCATAGTCTCATAGTCTTGGTCATCCAGGACTATGTCTCCTTGGTACTTGCCGCTCAGTTCTTCATCATTTACGTTTGGTAAGGCCTTCTTTCTTGCTAGGAATTGCTCGCGATTTCCGTTGCCTGTTGAATAAAATTGTTATAAAAACATTGTTGTGTCAGGTACTTTCAAGCATGAAAAGGTGGATCACTTTTAAATTTATTTTGATCTCTAACTTATTTACGTCTTAGTTTTGTCAAACTTTTAAGACCCCTAGTTTGAAGTACCTACATTATTTGTTTATCAAATATTCAAAGAAATATATATATTATTTTTATTTAAACAAAATGTTTAATAACTTTTAAATAACTTAGTTCAATTTAAACACAAAACTATATACAATATTATTAAAAATAAAATAATATTTTCACTGACCTTTCCGAATCCCTTCCAAAAATTGCCTGAAGTCTTCAATATCCTTTCTAGTCCTCACTACGGCAGGACTGGCAGCACCCAGTCCTACCAGGACGAAAATCATTAACATTCGCAACATACTATGTCTAAAGTTCCTGACACTATAGTACAGGAATCCAGAAATACCCTCCTTTATATTGAAACAATTATCTCAGTCTATATAGATAACCCGTAGATTTTATCGGTTTACAACTCAAATATTGTTTGGTGACTGCAATAAAATCTATTGTTTTTTTTTGTTGTTTATTGTTTTTGTATTATTTGACTAACTTGCTTATATTATTATCTGGGACAATTTTTTGGAGCATTTTCATCGGAAAGTATCATTTTACCTTGCATAGAATACGTAAAATTTACTTGTCTTTGACCTTCACCTGGAAGTAGCAATTCGTGTTTTCATACTATACCTAGTTATTGTATCACTTAAGTTCATGATTGTTTGGGCCTAAATCTTCTTCCAAGACCGGGATAACTTGATAGGCCAGGTTCAGCAGCGAACCACTATGCTGGATATGTTGATGCTAAAAAAGACATAATCAGAAGCATTAGTCACAAGTAAAAAGTAAACAAGTAAAATAACTTAAAACACACATTTTCATTCATGACGTAGGTACGTAATCCGAGAAAACCGCGAAAGTAATTTTGTACCTACCTCTAGAAAAGTTTATAAAATCAATCAAAGAATATGAACTACCAGGAAAGTCTTAGAAGGGACTACATAATTTTGGTAAATTCCCAAGAAAAAGTATTCAGATAATTTCACAGAAAGTTGGACCAGTCACCAGATTATCTCAGCTTATAGTGTTTTTGTTTATTTTTAAGTCATCAGGAAATGATCTCATTGAATATCAAAAAAACATTATTTGTTATTTTCGAATTTAAATATTTATATTTTTTTTTATAATCGAAAGATCGAGATTGTAATCTGACTTCTGATACAAATCTTTACAACAGTTAATCGTATCAACAGCTTGTTAAGTACCGACGACAGCACATCAAGTTACCTCAATCTGTCAAATTTCTGCAATCGATTTTCAACCTTATCACAATGAGGTAGGTTAATGTTTGACTGGTAAAATTTGAAAGATTCGTATACGTTGACCTGCTGTCGTCTGTACCTAATCTTTATAAGTGGACAACCTTTTATAGCGTCTCGGAGGAAATTCTCCCTATAAAGGTATATATGTGACTAGCTTCTGTCAGCGGCTTCCCATTTATTCTCGTTCCCGTGGGAATTTCGAGAAATCCTTTCTTATCTCGTGTGGAAGTCTTAAGGTGAACCTTTGTGCAAAATTTCAGCTTTATAGGTTCACAGGTTTGGGCCCTGCGTTGATGAGTCAGTGAATTAGGCAGGACTTTGATTTTTATATGTATAGATGTAAGTTATAAATTGACTAATAAACCACCCCATTACCGTCACCAGGCAGGCGGGACGGGACGCTGGCGTAAGCTACGTAGCTCATAAATCACTTGACATTATTGTAGAAATATCAAATTCAATCTTTTGTGTATGAAGCTGTAATTTTTAGTAATGAGGAAATATCTTCCAAAATCATATCAAGAGACCGTCCGTCATCGTTACTTGCGACGTAACGATTAGTTACATACATTGTATTATGTATGACAAACCAATTTTCCCAGAATCAACTGGGTATTTTGGATGTATAGTTGTTGTACAGACGACAGCACATCAAGTTGCCACAATCTGTCACATTTTCGACCATTTCACATTAGTGGAAAGTTAATGTTCGATTGGTAAAATTTTATAGATTCGGGTAGGTTAACCTGCTGTCTATACTTACAACTGTTGGAACTTTCCAACTATATTTACCATCCAGGTAAAGTCCAAATAAGGTCTTTTTGTTCCAGCATTTCAGCCTGTTCTCTCAAATCTGTGTTAGCTTAGATTGTGATTTGTTAAGTACCTACCTTGTTACTTGTGGAATCCCTGATGATATTTCACTTGCTAGTAGGTACCTAGTACTCGGTATGTCAGGAGCATTGTACCATAGGGAATTTCAACAAAACAGCTTGATAAGATTGCTTCACAAATGTATTTGAAAACGATATCATAACAATGCATGTAGTTTCATTTTGAAATCTCACAAAATGAAAACATACGGTAACAGCAGAATTAGACATGAAATATTTACAATGAACAACAAAGATTTCCAGTGAGTAAATAAAATAAAAGATTTTTTGCAAAAATCAGTCTATTTATCAGTAAATCATTGGTTTATTGGGCGAATTCAACGACAGAAACTTTGTCAGGTACGATGTCTTCTTGGGGTAGGGCCTCAACGACTTCTTGTGGGGAGTCTTCGAGTGCAGCGTCATCTTCAGCTTTGTATTCATGCAGATAGGTTCCCTTTGCGAGTTCCTCAGCGTTGATGGGAGCACTCCAGGCGCCAGGGCAGTTGTAATGCCTGTTGGCCCTGAGCCAATCCCAACCAGTCACGAATTGCTGTTGACCCATGAGGCCGTTGTCGTTCTGGAAGAGACAAAAATGGTTAATGAATTTGCTTGGTTTACAAGACACTTCACATCATTATGGGGAGTATTTCTGTATGTAAACTAACGTGCTCAGCTTTTTTGATTGAAAGCCAATTTATTTTGGAGAATTTTATGTGCCAGGGCCGCGATAAGTCATTCGAACAAACTTACCACCTGGCAAACTTTGGCTTCTCCGATTTTGCTCACTGCCCTTTGAGGCTGTGGCCTTTGAGAATGTCTTTGATAATGAAACTTACGTAGATAGGCAGCATGGTAGCTTGTCCGTTGATGCTGAAGCCGTATCTGCCGTAGTGCATGTTGCTGGCGTACTCGTAGGGCAGTCCCATGTTGTTTACCACGTTGGTTCCGTACTTTTCAAAGTTGTGCTCCATACCTGACATAGAGAAGTTACATTTAATATAGTGTTTGGTGAATTTCCGACTATTTAAACGTCTGTTTCATAAAAATCTTTCTTCTCAATGGAGTTTGAAGAACTTTATTATGAATGAAAAAATATAGGATATAAAACTGTAACCACGTAAATATGGCAAAGGTTATCAATTTATGATTCAACATACCAAAACTTATCAGTTATCTAAATTATTTTATAAGTTTAATCTACCTTAATCTGTATAGCATAATTCTGTAAACTTTTGTTGTCTGCGGCTTTCTTTTAAAGTCTTTGAAGTTTGAAATCGTTTCCAATTCAGGAAAGTACGTTTTAATCTTTTTATTGGTTATGACGGTTTCTCACCGCGCCAATTCGTCACTGATCATAAAAGGTTGAATCATAAATCATATCATTTCCGTAATGTTTCATTGACTGATTAATAAATACGTGGGTTTAAATGCAATGTCGTCTTTGGAAAAAATAAAGTTACATCACAGCTTCGACTATATGCAAATTCTAATGAGATATGGTTGGAAAACTGTAGAAGAGTGNAGGTAGGTTAATGTTTGACTGGTAAAATTTGAAAGATTCGTATACGTTGACCTGCTGTCGTCTGTACCTAATCTTTATAAGTGGACAACCTTTTATAGCGTCTCGGAGGAAATTCTCCCTATAAAGGTATATATGTGACTAGCTTCTGTCAGCGGCTTCCCATTTATTCTCGTTCCCGTGGGAATTTCGAGAAATCCTTTCTTATCTCGTGTGGAAGTCTTAAGGTGAACCTTTGTGCAAAATTTCAGCTTTATAGGTTCACAGGTTTGGGCCCTGCGTTGATGAGTCAGTGAATTAGGCAGGACTTTGATTTTTATATGTATAGATGTAAGTTATAAATTGACTAATAAACCACCCCATTACCGTCACCAGGCAGGCGGGACGGGACGCTGGCGTAAGCTACGTAGCTCATAAATCACTTGACATTATTGTAGAAATATCAAATTCAATCTTTTGTGTATGAAGCTGTAATTTTTAGTAATGAGGAAATATCTTCCAAAATCATATCAAGAGACCGTCCGTCATCGTTACTTGCGACGTAACGATTAGTTACATACATTGTATTATGTATGACAAACCAATTTTCCCAGAATCAACTGGGTATTTTGGATGTATAGTTGTTGTACAGACGACAGCACATCAAGTTGCCACAATCTGTCACATTTTCGACCATTTCACATTAGTGGAAAGTTAATGTTCGATTGGTAAAATTTTATAGATTCGGGTAGGTTAACCTGCTGTCTATACTTACAACTGTTGGAACTTTCCAACTATATTTACCATCCAGGTAAAGTCCAAATAAGGTCTTTTTGTTCCAGCATTTCAGCCTGTTCTCTCAAATCTGTGTTAGCTTAGATTGTGATTTGTTAAGTACCTACCTTGTTACTTGTGGAATCCCTGATGATATTTCACTTGCTAGTAGGTACCTAGTACTCGGTATGTCAGGAGCATTGTACCATAGGGAATTTCAACAAAACAGCTTGATAAGATTGCTTCACAAATGTATTTGAAAACGATATCATAACAATGCATGTAGTTTCATTTTGAAATCTCACAAAATGAAAACATACGGTAACAGCAGAATTAGACATGAAATATTTACAATGAACAACAAAGATTTCCAGTGAGTAAATAAAATAAAAGATTTTTTGCAAAAATCAGTCTATTTATCAGTAAATCATTGGTTTATTGGGCGAATTCAACGACAGAAACTTTGTCAGGTACGATGTCTTCTTGGGGTAGGGCCTCAACGACTTCTTGTGGGGAGTCTTCGAGTGCAGCGTCATCTTCAGCTTTGTATTCATGCAGATAGGTTCCCTTTGCGAGTTCCTCAGCGTTGATGGGAGCACTCCAGGCGCCAGGGCAGTTGTAATGCCTGTTGGCCCTGAGCCAATCCCAACCAGTCACGAATTGCTGTTGACCCATGAGGCCGTTGTCGTTCTGGAAGAGACAAAAATGGTTAATGAATTTGCTTGGTTTACAAGACACTTCACATCATTATGGGGAGTATTTCTGTATGTAAACTAACGTGCTCAGCTTTTTTGATTGAAAGCCAATTTATTTTGGAGAATTTTATGTGCCAGGGCCGCGATAAGTCATTCGAACAAACTTACCACCTGGCAAACTTTGGCTTCTCCGATTTTGCTCACTGCCCTTTGAGGCTGTGGCCTTTGAGAATGTCTTTGATAATGAAACTTACGTAGATAGGCAGCATGGTAGCTTGTCCGTTGATGCTGAAGCCGTATCTGCCGTAGTGCATGTTGCTGGCGTACTCGTAGGGCAGTCCCATGTTGTTTACCACGTTGGTTCCGTACTTTTCAAAGTTGTGCTCCATACCTGACATAGAGAAGTTACATTTAATATAGTGTTTGGTGAATTTCCGACTATTTAAACGTCTGTTTCATAAAAATCTTTCTTCTCAATGGAGTTTGAAGAACTTTATTATGAATGAAAAAATATAGGATATAAAACTGTAACCACGTAAATATGGCAAAGGTTATCAATTTATGATTCAACATACCAAAACTTATCAGTTATCTAAATTATTTTATAAGTTTAATCTACCTTAATCTGTATAGCATAATTCTGTAAACTTTTGTTGTCTGCGGCTTTCTTTTAAAGTCTTTGAAGTTTGAAATCGTTTCCAATTCAGGAAAGTACGTTTTAATCTTTTTATTGGTTATGACGGTTTCTCACCGCGCCAATTCGTCACTGATCATAAAAGGTTGAATCATAAATCATATCATTTCCGTAATGTTTCATTGACTGATTAATAAATACGTGGGTTTAAATGCAATGTCGTCTTTGGAAAAAATAAAGTTACATCACAGCTTCGACTATATGCAAATTCTAATGAGATATGGTTGGAAAACTGTAGAAGAGTGAAATATTCTGCCTAAAAAGTTTATTACTATTTTCACATCCCCTTCAGATGGTAATAGATTTCCACCAAATTCGTCACCTATTAAATTTTATTCGTTGTATTTTCTATGATCCCCAATTTCTGGTAATAAAAGAATAACTAAAATAGTAACATAGAGCGCATATTCACCTGGCCAAACGTTCTGCCACAAGATGCGGACATAGTCGTCTCTATTGTGTGTGGACTGCATATGCATGAAGCCGACGATATGGAGCCATTCGTGGATGATAGTAGTGTGGGTGAAGCATCCCTGGCCGGGGTTGGCAAGAGCCAGGTTGAAGGTGTGGACACCCATGCTTGGCCAGTAGCCCACGTTAGCGTAGCAGCCGTCAGGCCTGCCCTAGAAATTGATAGAATGGGGTTAAAAGGTGGCAAAAATGTTAGGAGTCGAATTGACATGACTCATGACGAATTGCTTTTGAATAAGAATAAGAGACTTGTAAGCCGGAATTTCCGTTCATCTGAAAATTCCGTAAGAAGGCAACTAAAATCGTAAGAATTTGCGGAAATTAATTTATAGCAATTGAGCACTGATGTTTATGTTCTATGATTTAACTTTTTATGTAACGTCTTGGTAAAAATAAGTTGTCCTTCCCTCCAATTCTTCAAGTCATTCAAGTCTTATTTCCTCTTTTCTAAGGCCATGCCAATTACCATCACAAAAAAATACGATTGTATATATTTTTATGACTGCTCTAGAATTTTCTAAATTCCATTCGATACGTTAATATGATATGACTTGAATTTTCATACTTTGATTATTATTTATTGTCTTTGTGCTCATATCTTGCATACAGCCCAGCAGGTAGAAGCTTAACTACGTTTTTTGATTGTTCGATAAATTCTATTTATCTGTATCTTGATAAAACTTCAAATTAAGATAAATGTTTTGTTATCTTATAAATATCAAGTTTCTAGCCCAAAAAGTATTTCATTTTTATACCAACCAGTTTGCAATAATTTTGCGATCAATTCATTTTTTCACGAAAGCTGTTGTCCTTCTAATATAACTTGGCCAAAACTATAGCTAGGTACTTACTTACAGATTAAAATGACTTTATATGAATTAAGCTCTGGATCAGTTAGATTATTGTTATTTTTGAACCCACTGACGAAGGTGACACTATGACTAGAGCTAGTTAACTACACAACCGACTACAGAGTAGAGTATTTAGTGTTTATATATACTTACGGTGATCCTGACGAAGACAGTCTCCCACCACTCCCTGCGACGGAACCTGACGCAAGTCCTTGCTGAGATCTCCCTCATGGCTGCGTAGATGGCGTTTACCTGGGCGTTATCTGAACAAAATAAAACAATAATGTTATGGAGAGAACTCAAAAGTTTGTAACATTACGTACGGAAGAACTTATGGCTTATTATTATACCTTTCACATATCTTCGTCATTCTAGATTAAAGATTTTTTTCTAGTGCTTCGTAATTTTTTTGTCTCAGAACTGATGAGAACCAATATATCATTAACTACAAGTATCTACAACAAACAATACTTATCGTAATCATTTCTTGAATTACTTTAGCTAACGTTGAAGTGGCAAGACTTACTGAAGTCATTGCTGAACTCGTAGATAATGGTATTGGCGGGCCACTTGGTGTTGCCCCAGATGTATGCGTTCCTGGCTGCAGCTCCAGACTCAGATGCAGTTCCAGAATACTCCTGTACCAGGTACTCAGCCTGCTCATCATTAAGGAGGATGTCGCCCTGGAACTTGCCGCTATTCTCCCATTCAGAGGCTTTGGGGTTGGTGAGCATACGGGATTCTATGCGGATTCCATCATCTGGAACGAGGAAAATTATGTTTCAAAATTCTATCTACTATAGAATGTAATAAACCATATCAAAGCAAACACTATTGCATAGGCTATTCTAAATCATGAAATCAGCTTTCATGTGACAATTTGTGCATTCGTAGGAACGGCCTAAAATATGCAATTCATATGCGACTAACAATAAATAAGAGGAAAACTTATTTTTCCTAGCTTATACCCGATGAACATATACCTAAGTTTAGAGATAAATAGCTCGTGCCAGGAAAAAAATAAATGCGTCATAATTAATGATTTCTCAATGATGATAATGTTGATTAGGTACTCAATATCATATTGTACGTTTCATTCTTATCTTCTAAGAGAATTATGCTTCACTTTTTTATCATAATCTGTATTTGCATTATCATTTTTAATACGTGATTAATTGCTCAAATCTGTGAAGGATTATGTGAAGTTAATGACTATCTGCACCTCTAAATCAAAGGTCTCAAGATAATGGTGTTAAAAGTGGGCGATAAGACCTTGGAATGCATAGGTCCGTGTGCAATAATTTTGTTGATTTAAGCAGTATTTGGACCCCGTTAAATTGGCACAATTTTTGGAGGCCGAGTCACCGAGTCGGAGAAGTTTTTTGAAGTGAATAAAGCAACCTACTATTTTCACACCAGGGAAGAATGGTTGACGATGCTAAGCCCTTTGAATGTGTTTACCTGCATTTGTGAATTAAGTAAAAATGGGCTAGCTTAATCTATTACTAAGCGCGTAGGATAAAATCATGTCTAGAACGAGTCAATCATATTCGTATAACAATTTTTTTTTCGTCTGACTGTACCGATTGTGGCTTGAATAATAGATTTCTTTAAGTTATCTATGAGCGGTCCCAGTTGCCGGTGGAAAATTTTTATTTTTTACGAATCCGGTAACTGGGACCGCGGTCCTAGTTAATTGCGGTCCGAGTCGCCGGATACCTCAATTTTTGTACAGACGACAGCAGGTCAACGTATAACAATCTGTCAAATTTTACCAATCGAACATTAACCTTCCACTATTGTGATAAAGTTGAAAATCTATCGCAGAAATTTGACAGAGTGTGGTAACTTTAAGTGCCTGTGTATATGTCTGTACATACTATACATGCTATTGCAGTTGGTTTTTTACCAAGTGACTTAGTTTCCTACGTCTTCGAAACAACATTCCAAAGATAAAATATAGTTGGTAACGTTTTATGCCTGCTTACTTGACTGTGCTGTTAACTTTGTATTGTTATTCAGCTAATCGTCTAATCTAGTACTAAATCGGTCGACCTTTAATCAGTGTAAAGATTTAACAAAAACATTTAATCCTATATTTGGTCATCACTACATTTAATAAACAAATTCCTCCGCTGCGTCTATGTCTGTCTCTAATAAACTTTTTGCACTTTTTGTATAGAATCTATACTTAACTATATTATAAAGCTGAGTAGTAGGTATGTTTGTCTGCTAGCTTGAACGGTTAGGAACGGAGATCTTTAAAGGAACTAGATCTAATCAGAAAAATGTTTCAGTGTTAGATAGCTCGTTTTATAATCTGCTTTATATTCCCATCGCGAAGTAATTAGTTCCGACGGCACGCTAGTGAATCCGCTTGTGATAACTAGTATAATATACACGTTTAAAAGGTGTCCATCAGGGACTCTATTAGGACCACGGCGAAGATTTTTGTGCTTAAGACTTCTCTATTATTCATCCATAAATTTTAATTAATAAAGCTGGTAATCCTGTTGCACGTTTGTTTGTTTGAAAACGCTCATCATTGAAACATGTGCTCCTTAGTACAATCAGTCAAAAGATTTTCGCGAAATTCTGAAGGACTACACTGAAAACCGCAGACCTAACTAAACTCGTATAACATGAACAAAAATGCAGAATGATCACAAACCTCTTCGGCTCCTTTCCAGATAAGCCTTGAAGGATTCAATCTGATCCTTGGTCCTGCTGACAGGTGGACCGGCCAGGGCACACCCTACCACAGACAACAGCACTATAGAAGACCACATTTTAGTGTTTCCATCTACAAAACAAATCTGTTTTTATATACCAAAGCTATTATCTCAACATTAATTAATTTCCGATACTAAAAGATAATTTTGTTAATAACAGATCTAAATACACTATAAGTATTAGATAATATCAATTAGTAATTTGGGTTTTTATAGATAAGTTGTTTTTTTTGATTAACTAGGGTTAAAGAGTATTTCCCAGGGTTATACCCGTAGTTTTGCCTATGCGTTGCATTGATCGATCGGACTGATTATTTTCTCTGATAAAATAGTAAATCATTGTTAGGGTTCCGCTCCTAAATGGAAAAACATATCGTCGCATATCGCAACTGCTGTGCACGTGGTTTCGGATTCATATATTCATATAGAATATATTTCAGCACCATGAACTGCTTTACTTTCTTTCGATATCGGTATGTGTGGTATTAAACAGAGAATTAACTTCACAAGTTAAAAATAGCAGAATAGACACCAAAGAGTTCGTATTTATGAAATGGCATACTTACAGTGCTACAGAAGTAATTTTGTTTATTACAGAAAAAATAAGGTATGAATTAGATTTTTTTCGGAAGAATAAGCTCAAATATTACGAAGTCGAAGCAGGTTGAACGCAACCTCTTTTTAGCTACAGTTACGGGTATTACATGAATAGTGTCAGTATCTACAGGAGTTTGTTATTATGTATAAGAAAGGAGCGTCACTTTTGCATAATTGTATTTAAAATTAAAAAACATTTTGCTTCATAATTTTATTAATAAACAGATACAGACAGATTTTATTCGTCCTGACGAGCTTCTTCGACCATAGATATTTTTTCAGCTTCAAAACCTTGGGGTACATTAGCAACTTGTTCTTCTTGTGGCAAATCTTCAACTACATCTCCTTGGGGTAGATCCTCGATTACAGCGTCCTCTTCGCCCTTGTACTCATGCAGATAGGTTCCTTGTGAGAGCTCCTCAGCATTGATGGGAGCGCTCCAGGCTCCAGGGCAGTTGTAATGCCTGTTGGCCCTCAGCCAATCCCAGCCAGTCACGAATTGCTGTTGACCCATGAGACCGTTGTCGTTCTGGAAGAAACAAAAATGCTTGATTTTGATTGATTTACAAAATTGTAGGGAGTGTTTCTGTATGTAAACCTTTTTTCGGGTGCAGGGAGTGGGAGTGCTCAGCATTTTTGATTGAAAGCCATTTTTTTAGGAGAATTTCCTTTGGAGAATTTTATGTGCCAGGGCCGCGGTAAGTTTTTCGAACAAACGTACCTAATACCTGGCAAACTTTGGCTCCTACGAATTTGCTGACTGCCCTTTGAAGCTGTGGCCTTTGAGAATGTCTCTATTTTTTAGGGTTCCGGAGCCGAATGGCAAAAAACGGAACCCTTATAGATTTGTCATGTCTGTCTGTCTGTCCGTCTGTCTGTCTGTCTGTCTGTCCGTCCGTATGTCACAGCCACTTTATTCCGAAACTATTAAGACTACACAGTTAAAACTTGGTAAGTAGATGTATTATGTTGACCGCCTTACGATTTTTTTACAAAAATAAAAAATAATAATATTCGAGGGGGCTCCCCATACATGAAACAGAAACTAAAAAAAAATGTTTTGTCCAACCTATACGTGTGGGGTGTCTATAGATAAATCTTAAAAAATTATATGGAGGTTCCTAATATCATTTTTTCTGAAAGTCAATCATTTTTGAGTAAGACACTTCGAAAGTGCTAAAATGTGTGTCCCCCCTGTAATTTCTAAACTACCGACGTGAAAAATCTAAAAAAAAATATATGTTATAGATCTTAACAAAAACTATCAACCAAAATTGGTTTGAACAAGATACAGTCAGTGGTTTTTGAGATATAGCACTTTTTCAGTAACCGCAAATTATAACTTTGTTATTCATATATTTGTATGAAAAACAAAGTTATTTTTTGTTGCTGAGAAAAATTTGTGTTTTTGCTGATTGTAGGTAATAAGTACGTTAGTTTTTCATAAATAATGGAACGGAACCCTTCGCGTGCGAGTCCGACTCGCACTTGGCCGGTTTTTTTGACTGTATTTGCGAAAGCTTTGATAATGCCACTTACGTAGATAGGTAGCATGGTAGCTTGTCTATTGACGCTGAAGCCGTATCTGCCGTAGTGCATGTTGCTGGCGTACTCGTAGGGCAGTCCCATGTTGTTTACCACGTTGGTTCCGTACTTTTCGAAGTTGTGCTCCATACCTGACATAGAGAAGTTACATTTAATATAGTGTTTGATGAATTTCCTACTATTTAATCGTCTATTTCATAAAGAACATCTTTCTTCATTCATCATGGGGTAACAGCACAGAATTTAATAGAGCATTTGTAGCTCAAAAGAAATGTGTCCGAGCTATTCAAGGTATTCCACCGGACGAATCCTGCCGACCAATATTTAGGAAACTTGGTTTGCTACCACTACCCTCACTATATTTATATGAAACATGTATGTTTGTCCGGAAACATAAAAATCTTTTTAAAACAGTGGCAGATGTAAGCACTAGAAACAGACGAGATCAACTTAAACTTGTTTTAGAGGAAACCCCTCGATCAGCTAAATATAGTAAAAGCTGCTTAGCTATGGCCGTCCGAATATATAATAAACTACCATGTGAGATTAAATTATTAAATAACAGATTGTTTAAAATTCACTTGAATAGATGGCTAAATGACAATAATTTTTATAGTATTAAGGAATACCTAGAATATAAACCATATTAATAAATTTCGCATGCTGTAGATATAAGCAAAACATGTATGATCTTACCTTTCTTTGTAATAATGTAACACCTTTATATACCATGTTTTATGCGAATAAAAGAATCTAATCTAATCTAATCTAATCTTCTCAATGGAGTTTGAAGAACTTTATTATGAATGAAAAAATATCTATACTTATATTATAAAGAGGAAAACTTTGTTTGTTTGTTTGGTTGTAATGAATAGGCTCAAAAACTACTGGACCGATTTTAAAAATTCTTTTACCATTCGAAAGCTACATTATCCACGAGTGACATAGGCTATATTTTATCCGGGTACGGGCAGTAATTCCCACGGGATTTGAGTGAAAGCGCGGGAAAACGGCTAGTAGGATATAAAACTCTAACCACTCCAATATGGCAAAGGTTATCAATTTATAATTCAACATACCAAAACTTAGTTATCTTAATTATTTTATTAGCTTAATGTATCTTAATCTGTAAAGCATGATTCTATAAACTTTTGTTGTCTACGGCTCTTGGTGAATGCGACGCCTGAAAGCGGGAAATGTTTGTGTTTCATGTTTTACCTAAGTTAACATTCAATATGAGGCGTGATCTTATGTTTCGCGTAGATCACAAGGTAATTTCTAATATCCGAAACTTCTTACAATTCAAATGTTCCTCGAAAAAGTTTTTATTGTGAAAAAATATCATAGTATATTCCAGGAAAATTTGAATTAGAATTAGAAAGAATTGATATCAAAAATGATCACGATCCATTACATTGTATTTGTTGGATTTTTGCTGGAAACACATGTATAACTAAAAAAACGTATATTCACCTGGCGAAATGTTCTGCCACAAGATGCGGACATAGTCGTCTCTATTGTGTGTGGACTGCATGTGCATGAAGCCGACGATATGGAGCCATTCGTGGATGATAGTAGTGTGGGTGAAGCAACCCTGACCAGGGTTGGCACGAGCCAAGTTCAGGGTGTGGACACCCATTCTTGGCCAGTAGCCCACGTTAGCGTAGCAGCCGTCAGACCTGCCCTGGAAATTGATAGAAAAATCATAAAATGTAGCAAAAATTTTAGGAGCGGAATTGACATGACTCATGACGAAGTGCTTTAGAATCTTTATAAGAGACTTGTATGCCTGGAAACTTCCCTTTATCTGCAAATTCCGTAAAAGGCAATTTGCGGACACTAAATAGCTTTTCAAAGCAAAGGTACACAAGGAGCCCTGCTGTTTATGTTCTATGATTTGATTTTTTATGTAACGTCTTGCTAAAAAACAAAACCGACTTCACAAAAAAACACTGAAAGGGATAAAAAAATAAAACTTTTCACATGGCTCTAGAAGTCGGTGTCTGCAGGTCTGTTGAATGTGTTTATTTTGCCACCGACTTCTAGAGCCATGTGAAAAGTTTTATTTTTTTATCCCTTTCAGTGTTTTTTTGTGAAGTCGGTTTTGTTTTTTT
>NWSH02000519.1:3422558-3450033 GCA_002382865.2 Heliothis virescens
AAAAAAAAAAAAAAAAAAAGATACGGTCGAATTGAGAACCTCCTCCTTTTTGGGAAGTCGGTTAAAAATAGCAATCCTTCCCTCCAAATAATTTGTACTCTATATTTATTTACTTTTTATAAACGGTAAATTGAATATCATCGTATTCATCGTCCTATTTCCTCTTTTCTATAGGGCTACGCCGATTGCCGTCGCAAAAAAATACGATTGTATGTATTTTTACGACTGCTCTAGAATTCTCTAAATTCTATCCGATACTTTAGTACCTATGATATGACTTGAATTTTCATGCTTTTGAGTATTATTTATTGTCTTTGTGGTCATATCTTGCACACAGCTCAGGTCAGCAGGTAGAAGCTTAACACCTACGTTATTTGATTGTTCGATTAATCCTATTTATCTATATCTTGATAAAACTTCAAATTAAGATACTTAAATGTTTTGTTATCTTATAAATACCAAGTCTCTAGCCCAAAAAGTATTTCAGTTTTAGGATTCCTATTACTAAGACTTCGTTGTCTGTCTGTCTCCAGGCTGTATCTCATAATCCGTGATAGCTAAAAAGCTGAAATCTTTACAGATGATGTATTTCTGTAGCTGCTATAATAACAAATACTAAAAAATTAAAAATATTAAGGGGTCCCCCCCCATATACAATAAAAGGGTGAAACCGCAAATTATAACTTTGTTAATTGTTATTCATATATTTTTATGAAAAACAAAGTTATTTTTTTGCTGCCTGAAAATGATTGTATTTTGGCTAGTTGACTTTTATTTTTGAACCCACTGACAAAGGTGACACTATGACTAGATCTAGTTAACTACACGACCGACTACAGAGTAGAGTATTTAGTGTTTATATATACTTACGGTGATCCTGACGAAGACAGTCTCCCACCGCTCCCTGCGACGGAACCTGATGCAAGTCCTTGCTGAGATCTCCCTCATTGCTGCGTAGATGGCGTTTACCTGGGCGTTAGCTGTACAAAACAAAACAGTAATATTATGGGGAGAGCTCTAACATTTATAACATTACGTACGGAAGAACTTATGCAGCTTTCACATATCTACATCATTCAAGTTTAGACATTTTTCTAGTACTTTGTAAAAAAATTGTCTCAGAACTGACAAGAATATAATATTATGTACAAGTATCTACAATAGCCAATACCTACCCATCGTAATCATTTCTTCTCGTATTCTTTATAAGAATGAAAATGTACCAACAATATTATTTTATAACATTCCATAACATTATTTTTGATGGAGTTGAGACATTAGCCAATTCTTGAACTACTTCGGCTAACATTGAAGTGGCCAGACTTACTGAATTCATTGTTGAACTCGTAGATAATGGTATTGGCGGGCCACCTGGCGTTGCCCAAGATGTACGCGTTCCTGGCTGCAGAGTCCGATTTAGATGCAGTTCCAGAATACTCCTGTACCAGGTATTCAGCCTGCTCATCATTGAGGAGGATGTCGCCTTGGAACTTGCCGCTGTTCTCCCATTCAGAGGCTTTGGGGTTAGCGAGCATACGGGACTCTATGCGAATTCCATCATCTGGAACAAAGAAAATTATATTTCAAAATTCTAGTAATAAAGTAATAAACCATATCAAAGCAGTCACTATTGCATAGGCTATTCCAAATCATGAAATCAGCTTTTACTCTTGCGGAATACATGTGACAATTTGTCTACACTCCTTCATTACGGGCCTTACCGCCGCAATAGCGGTGTGCCCTGCCGTGGGTCGTGCGAGTCGCTGCTCCCACTCCGCCTCCAGGACTTGACGGAGCTCTGCCCTTTGCGCCTCAACTTGTCGAGGTGCAAGGCGCTCGTCCCGCCCCACCATTTCCTCGAGCCATGTATAGAGTGACGCGAGGACTTTTCCGTCCAAGTCCCAAGGCGGGGATCCGGCTAGGAGGCATGCCGCTTCAAAGGAGATCGTGCGGTATCCCTTAATAATCCTGGTGGCCATCGCTCGCTGTGGTCTTCGCAGCAATGTGAGCTTGCGGGCCGTCAGGGTGTTCGCCCATACTGGCGCGGCGTAAAGTGCTACCGACCGCACGACCCCCATGTATAGCCTCCGGCAGGAAGTGTTGGGCCCCCGAGGTTGGGCAGCAAGCGCGAGAGCGCATGCATGTAGATCAAAGGTCTCAAGATTAGTGTTCAAAGTGGATGATAAGACCTTGGAACACACAGGTCCGTGTATAATTTTGTTGATTTAAGCACTATTTGGATCCCTTTAAATTGGCACCTTTAAAAAGTGTAAAGATTTAACAAAAGCATTTATAGAATCTATACTTTAGTATTATAAAGCTGAACAGCATGTTTGTCTGTTGGCTTGAACGTACTAATCTTAGGAACTAGGTCCAATTTGTAAATATTTCAGTGTTAGATACTTTTTACACCCGTCGCGTCACGTAGTAGATACTTAGTTCCACGGCACTGTGGTGAAGTCGCCGGTGGAAACTAGTATTTGAAGAGACGTCCCTGAGGGACATCTTTTTAACGTATTTTACACAGTGAATTTATTTATCTTTCAAGTTTAATGAACAAATATTGTTGTATTTTGTTAGTTTACAACGCTTGTCTTTGAAACGTATCTCTCTTTAGTTACTATCAGTCAAAAGATTTTAACCCACTTCATTTCTTCTGTCAATTCTGAAGGACGACTAAAAATCGCAGGTCTCTAACTAAACTCGTATAACATGAACAAAAAAATGCAGAATGATCACAAACCTCTTCGGCTCCTTTCCAGATAAGCCTTGAAGGATTCAATCTGATCCTTGGTCCTGCTCACAGGTGGTCCGGCCAGGGCACACCCTACCACAGACAACAGCACTAGAGAAGACCACATTTTAGTGTTACCACCTACCAAACAAATCTGTTTTTATATACCAAAGCTAAGCAGATAATTTTGTTAATAACAGATCTAAATACACTATAAGTAATAGATAATATCAATTACTAATTTGGGTTTTTTTATAGATAAGTTGTCTTTTTGAGATACGGGGGTTAAAGAGTATTTCCCAGGTAGTAGTTTACCTATGCATTGCATTGATCGATCGGATTGATGATTTTTTCTGATAAAATGGGAAATCATTGTTAGGGTTCCGTATCCAAAGGCAGAAACGGGACTTTATTACTTTGTTGTCAGTCCTGTATAGACAATAAAAAACTGCCTCGCTGTGCAAGTGGTCTGGGATTCGATCGCCAAGTTGAGCCGAAATCGCTTAGTGGGTTTTAGAAAGTTTTACAAAAATAGCCCGGAGTTTGGAAAGTGACCCACCCGTGCACCGGAGGGCAAATCAGCACCGATCCTGATCTCTCTCCGGTCGTGTCCGATTACCGTCCCATTGGACTATTTAAGATAGGTAGTGCACCAGTGTCTATGTAGCTGGCTGCGATCTCCTTACCTATATGCGAACAGCCACCGTGGCTGGCAATCCGCTAGGACGTTATAACAGTTAGATTATAACAGTTGAAATGTAATTGCCACTATGCAAATACTGAAAATTAGAAGAGTGTGGCATAACAACGAAAAGGATGCGCCAGCTTTGATGTTGGCTTGCTTTTTAGGGTTCCGTAGCCGAATGGCAAAAAACGGAACCCTTATAGATTCGTCATGTCTGTCTGTCTGTCCGTCCGTCCGTATGTCACAGCCACTTTATTCAGAAACTATTAGGACTACACAGTTAAAACTTAGTAGGTAGATGTATTATATTAACCGCTTTACGATTTTCGTATAAAAATAAAAAAATAATAATATTAGGGGGGGCTCCCCATACATGAAACTGAAACTAAAAATATTTTTTTTCATCAAACCTATACATGTGGGGTGTCTATGGATAGGTCTTAAAAAATGGTACTGAGGTTTCTAAAACCATTTTTTCCTAAAGTCAATCATTTTAGCGTAAGACACTCCCAAAGTGCCAAAATGGGTGTCCCCCCCTCTAATTCTTAAACTACCAAAGTGAAAAATCTGAAAAAAATATATGTTATAGATCTCAATAAAAACTACCAACCAAAATTGGTTTGAACAAAATACAGTCAGTAGTTTTTGAGATATAGCACTTTTTCAGTGACCGCAAATTATAACTTTGTTATTCATATATTTGTATGAAAAACAAAGTTATTTTTTGTTGTCGAGAAAAGTTTGTGTTTTGGCTAATTATAGCTAATAAGTACGTTTATTTTTCATAGATAATGGAACGGAACCCTTCGTGTGCGAGTCCGACTCGCACTTGGCCAGTTTTTTTTTACCTTACTCTTATTATTTTTCATCATAATCAAAGGCAATTTGAGCTTCTTTAAATCAAGATGTAAATGCAATAGAGAAAATATAAAAGTTTACCTTTGTGTTGTATTTATATTCACTCCCGTACGAGACCAACGATTGATGTAATAAAATCGGTATTGGTTAATAAATGATATGTAAACTATTCGACCAATACCGACTATACCTACAAGCTTAAACTGTATGTTTCATTCAAAAGCTTCACAAGCATAAAATCGAATACCTAGCCCCATAAATGATCTATGTGCGATCATTTATGGGGCTAGGTATTCGTTTTTATAATAAACTTCCTCAATCATTGTTGGAATTGCCATTTGATAAATTTAAAGTTCAGGTCAAATCTATTTTGTCCAAGAAAGCATACTATACTATTAATGATTACATTAACGATAAGAGCAGTTGGTCCAGATGTTATACACTGGACAGCTTCAAGTGTTATCATTGTAATTTTGAAGTGATTTATATTTTTGTTATTATGTATTATTTTTTTTATACATATTGTATTGACAAACTACTCTCATTGTGTTGTTTCACGATGGGCTGTATTGCAATATTGTGTATGGTCTACTAGCGACCGCGAACCTACTCTGTTGATTGATTTCTTGTTGTGTAGCAGCAAGCCGTCATGCTCCCTTAGACGGTACTGCTTGCGGTAGCGTCGATGGTCAAGTTGCCTCCCTCCCTCAAAAATGTGCGAGGGGGGCGATGACTGATCCTCGCGTTATGCTCATGAACGGGTGCTGCTTGTGGTAGGTACCAGATCGTCTTGCTGACTACATATGCTTTCACTCGTAGTTAATATAATAAAATTTTATTTGTTAAGGTTATAGATGTATAACCATAAAACCGTTCCACAGGTGGGTGGGCACACTTTAAAGCTATACCTATTTTCAGCAAATGGAGGCATTATTGTTCTTTTATTTAGCCATTTTTCTTTTTTGTAGCTGCTTGAGTAATAGGTATGGGTATGAAATGTTGTGCTAGTTAACATGGGTAAATAAATATTTAAGTAAATTCTATAATTCTAATTATACTTCAAGTATTAATTTAACTTTGTATAGAAGCGGTTCTTCAAACCATAAAGACAGACTTTTGTTGGCTGCTTTCATATTTCACATTTTTTTATTTAATTGTGGATTTAGATAATTAGGTATTCTCATAAGAGCTGATAAAATTTTGCAAAATTCTATAATTTGCTAGGTAGGCATTGTATTTATCTAGTTATCAAATAATACCATTTTGAGGATGTGCCTAGCGGGAATTTCACCCGGATAAAACTGTGTTATCTTTGAGTATTTACTTCTTTGTTTTGATACAGATAAATTGTTATCGAATAATGTCGTGGTGTACTTATTTTGAATGAGATCTTATAATAAGATAACTTAGCATTAACTTTTAAGGTGGATAGTAAGCTGAGGAAGTCCCTCATACTACGGTATCTTCATACGGATTTTCCGTTCGGGTTTTCCGACTAACAATGCTCGGTTCGTACGGTATCTTCGAGCTACAAACATTAACAAACCGCTAACAACTACGATACATTTTTCCTGCTCAGAATTTGTCGCGCGTGAGTATATACGCTCGGTTTTGCTACGCCGGACAAAAAGTGCTAAAGCGCGTTAATTAGACTATAATTGTTTATTCTTAATTGACTTAAAACCTTTCGTAAGGTTTTTTACAGGGATTTAGAATAGTAGATAGATTGACATATAGAGTGATTTGATTGAAAGCCAAAACTGAAATATAATTTTCATGTGTGAGAAAATATTTCAGCACCACGAACTGGTTTTCTCAACTAAGATATCGGTATTTGCTGTTTCTAGATTTTACGCGTATTTATTATAGCTATTATAGGGCATTAACTTTACCAGCTAAAAAAACGCAGAAAGGGTTCTCCTTTGTGAAAGGCATAGGTACCTACGATGCCACGTAAGTAATTTGTTTACTACAGAAAAAATAAGGTATTTTTTTCGGAAGAAGAACCTAAAATGTTACGAAATCGAAGCAAGTCGAATGAAATCTCTTTTCAGTTACAGTAAGTTGATGGGTTTTGTGGATAGTAGATATCATTGTCTACAGGAATTTGTTTAAGTGAAAGTAGCGGAGATTCACCTATTTGAAATTATTTTTATTCGGAGGCTTTCGAACTGTGATGAAATGCTATTTTCTCCCCGATCACTTGTTTCCATGTGTACTTTTCGTGGTAGTTCCAAAAAAAGTGTATAAGTATCAGCAACCAAACGTTTCAGTGACAGAATGTGAAATTATATTTAGGGGAAAGTGGTCACCCTTCGTACGCGGGGCACATTCATACAGTCAGTTTATCAGAAATACTAAACGGCACACAAACACGCCTTTGCCTGTGTGCATAGACATATCGGCTGCCAAGTTGCTAGTGGATTGACACGCCAATCGTACTACGGTGCATGAGCTGACAAGATGTAACGTATTTTCGCGGTCGGTGAGTAAAATTTTTACATAAACTTCGTTCGTTATTGTAAGTAGCATTGTTATGTTTTTGATGAATGAGTGAAGCTTATTAATGTTACATTGTTATTTTGAGCTTTTAATTTGTATATTTATAAGTAAATTGGATTTTGGTATAAGCTTTATTTATTTTGTGCAGACAGGCATGGGTGCATTCGGCACTCAGACGAGGGGGCACAATTGTGACGCGTAGAATGCTCCCTTTTAGATTTTATCAACTACAGTATAAAATTAAAAAATTCAATTTTTATGAAATTAAAATATATAGTAATAACTTAAGATCTATCGTGTCTTTAAGTATTCTGTTCTAACAAATGAATATTTATTAGTAACCTTATTACTTTTTATTTGCAGAATCATATTTCAAAATATAAAAAACCGGCTAAATGCGAGTTGGACTCGCGCAACGAAGGGTTCCGTACCATTATCTATGGACCAATATATATATATATATATATTTTAATTTTTAGTATTTGTTATTAAATAAATACATCATTTGGGAAAATTTCAGCTTTCTAGCTATCATGGTTTATGAGATACAGCCTGGAGACAAACAAACAGACAGCGGAGGCTTAGTATTAGGGTCCCATTTTACCCTATGGGTACGGAACCCTAAAAAAGGGAACGCGTACTCAAGAAGTGGATGTTAATCAAATTGGCAATTAGAAGACATACACACACACTGTGTACTTGTCATATCAGCGATATCGCCATGATTCTCCCTGATCCTCAACCACGAACGGGCTGTACATCCAGAATGGCTAGAATTCTGACTTTTACAGTGAATTCAAATAATCATAATGTGGTAGTACGCAGTTCAAGTTTAAATTGTCAAAGACTGTATAACGGTGTTATGTACAATGGTTGTAAACATAGTCATTTTGACTTAATGTACAATGACTAATGTACTTGACTTACAATCTGTATTATAATGCTGAAGAGTTTGTTTGTTTGAATGCGCTAATCTCAAGAATTACTGGTCCGATTTGAAAAAATATTTCAGTGTTAGATAGCCCATTTATTGAGGAATGCTATAGGCTACTTTTTATCCGGGTGCGCCGAGTAGTTCCCATGGGACGCGGGTGAAACCGTTGGCAGAAGCTAGTTATTAATAAGTAAACTACCTAAGGATGTACGTTTTTATTAACACGCTTTTTTTGTTATTTTTCTAAAGAAAGATTTATCGACTATGAGTCAAGTCACAAGTTATTAAGTTAGTTCTTTGATAAATTAAAGTTTTTTTAATAAATAATAAAAAATTAACACCTTTAATTGGCTTTTTAATTTCCTGTATGAATCTACCCCATGCCGTACGTAGGTACCCCACACGTGGGGTACGTTCGTACAAATTACCTTATCACAAATAAATGGCTATAACCCTTTAACCTTATGACTTATGACATATAACTTTAGAACTTTTTTATAACAAACTACAATATATTTGCTATACTTAGGTACATTAGCTAGATAAATTCGACAATTAATCATGACGTAAAAAAAAAATATCTAAAAACTGTACGAAGGGTGACCACTTTCCCCTANACCTTATGACTTATGACATATAACTTTAGAACTTTTTTATAACAAACTACAATATATTTGCTATACTTAGGTACATTAGCTAGATAAATTCGACAATTAATCATGACGTAAAAAAAAATTATCTAAAAACTGTACGAAGGGTGACCACTTTCCCCTATGAAATTTTCGGTTTCTCGTCATTGTTCAAATTGGTGCACGTATTGTTCTCAAAACCATGATAAGTTACGCCTGCCTGCTAAATAATATGTAGCTCACAATATTACATGTCCCTGTTTGCCCCCTTACATGTCCTGTCCGTCCGTGTTTGGATTCATCTATCTATCAAGATTTCTTTCTCGCATTGGAAACCTATCAAACGGTAGTGGGGTCTTGAATGTATGGTATTTTAAGACTGTGTCCAAAGGTCTATAAGAAATCGTAAAATAAATTATACATTATTGCATAAATATATTTATTTAGTTTTATAATTTTGTAGATTTTATTGGTCATGAGCTTGTTCGACTACAGATATTTTTTCAGCTTCAAAATCTTGAGGTATATCAGCAACTAGCACTTCTTGTGGCAAATCTTCAACTACATTATCTTGTGGCAGATCCTCGATTACAGCGTCCTCTTCTCCCTTGTACTCATGCAGATAGGTTCCCTTTGAGAGCTCCTCAGCATTGATGGGAGTGCTCCAAGCTCCAGGGCAGTTGTAATGCCTGTTGGCTCTCAGCCAATCCCAGCCAGTCACGAATTGCAGCTGACCCATGAGACCGTTGTCGTTCTAGAAGTTAATAGATAACATAAGAATTATTATGCAGGGAAAAGCGTAAAGTGATTCACACACGGAATCGCGCTTTGCCGATGTAGGTGATGAAATTAATCTCTTATGGTCCAATTCCTATGAAATCTACTCGAACCTTTGACACAAACACCGCCCGATTGCGTGGTCGAGCAGTTCCATTCATTCCATCGCATCTGCTAAGCAGTCGCATAGAGGTCGATAGAGACAGATCGGTAGTGAAACGGATTTCCGCGCGGTTGGGCGGTGTTCGTGAAGGTTCCTAAAAATCTTGAATAACTTAATAGTATTTAAACATCCTTAATAATTTAGAATTCCTCTGCTAAGAACAATCTTAATTCCATACCTATACCATATAATAATGTACATAAACTTCTATTATAACACTTGAAAAATACTGTAACTTACGAAGATAGGCAGCATGGTAGGCTGTCCATTGCGACTGAACCCCCATCTATCGTAGTGCATGTTGCTGGCGTACTCATAGGGCAGGCCCATGTTGTGGACGACATTGGTTCCAAACCTCTCGAACGCGTATTCCGTACCTGTGAAGAATATCTTAGCTTCATTATCCGCGCAGAGGCTGCATTTGAGTGCTTATCTGACATCGAGTATAGAGTCAGCAGGTAAGATGAGGCCCTCTGTAAGACTGGTAGACTTTTTGGCTTCTGTACGCATAGTTACCTTATTTCTACTTGATGTTACTAAATTTCTTTTTCTAAGACAACACGTTTTAATAAGACGTGTTTTATATCATTTTTGTAAAAATCATAACCCTTCTTTTCTCTTCGTAGTCGGGTAAAAAAGAAAGGAATGCGTTATTTTCCGAATATACTTATTACTTATCAATTGAATCATGATGTACCTGACAAAACTAATCAAACAGATTATTTTAATTCTGTAATCTATTTACAACATGTTTCTATGAACTGATGACGTTGTCTAGCGAATTAGTGAATGGTTGAAATGTGTCATACTATTTACACAATGTTGCATGAATACAAATCATTATTAGACCTGAATGATAGGATTATACTCTATTAGATAGAAGGCTAGAAAGATTGATTTCGTGATTAGTGAAGAAAACTTTGGGAATGCCATCTACAACATATTGTTGCGACTAATTGATCTGAAATTTTTGCATATAAGTTAGGTACAACAACTGGTAATTATATAGTCGTCAGACAGAACGAGTAGAATCTTCAAAACCTCTCATTTTACTTTCTTTCCTTTGCCCGACAGCAGTGGATACAGATTGCTGAAGACCGTGCAAAGTACCTTGGACCTTTGTCTAGCAATAGACGTCTTTACTTTTGACGTTGACAAAGACCTTCGCCATTTACTCACCAGGTATCATATTTTGCCACAGCAGACGAACGTATGTGTCTCTATTGTATGTAGACTGCATATGCATGAAGCCAACGACATGGAGCCATTCGTGGATGATGATAGTGTGGGTGAAGCATCCCTGGCCGGGGTTGGCGCGAGCCAAGTTCAGAGTGTGGATGCCCATGCTCGCCCAGTAGCCCACGTTGGCGTAGCAGCCGTCAGACCTGCCCTGATAACGAAGGAAGAATTAACAGATTTACCTAGTTAAAGATTTTGAAAAATATATATGTAACGGGGCTTTTTAAGTTTGGTCTGGCTCATAATGGAAATGCTCAGGCAGCCGGTCAGCTTCAGACCGACTAAAAACTTTGATTGGATTCACGATTATCAGGCCAACTATCGGTCTACAGTTCGATCTGCAGTTTGCTGGGTTCTGAGCCCTATGAGGTTGAAGAATCTTTATCTACAGCCCGAAGTCTCTCGATCTCACAAGGCTAATAATCTTAATGACCATTCTTTGTCCAAAGAATAAATAAGCTAGCTATCTGGTCTTCACAAGTCTTCTAGCTTTTGAAATGGAGCTAGGTTATTAAATAAACTTACAGTAACCAACACGTAGTTGCGGTCGGAAGATGTCCTGCGACGGAACCTGACGCAAGTCCTCGACGCGATCTCCCTCATCGCCGCGTAGATGGCGTTTACTTGGGCGTTAGCTGAAATAATGCAGAAAAAGTACTGTTAGTCCAGTCTAGAAGACAAGCCTACTACAAAACATGATCTTAAAAGGGTTTGCCTAAGTGTTAGGTGTTAGGGCCATTGTCATGAACAAAAGAGTAGAGAAAAGACCTTTATAAGATTACGTTTTCTATTAAGGTGGAACTAGTCAGCTTAGAAGTATAGATCAGTAGAAGAGAGAGATAAAGGATAGGTGAGAGAGGAGAGGCAAGAGTACTAATAATCCAGCGGGGCCCACTAGGGCCAGAGCCTGCCGGGGATTGTTCGAAAGAGTTACCGCTGCCCTGATTTACAAAGGGCTGAAGAAGGAACACTATGGGTTTAAGTCAGTATAAGTCTGACACTCCCTCACGCGGTCACCCACAGCGAGAGGGGTCATTTGATGATATCCCTTCGACAAAAAAAAGTACTAATGATGTCACTTTTTAGCAACTGGTTTTCAAAACGAATGCAGTGTGAAACCGTAATGACAGCCAGCCAACATGTACGAACGGACGGGAGTAAATGAAAGAACTTTTTAACATTGACCTACTTTTCAAGGCTTCAGTATGATAGTAGATATCTGTACATAAACAACTTACTGAACTCATTGTTGATCTCATAGACGATGGTATTCGATGGCCACCTAGTGTTAGGCCAGATGTACGCGTTCCTGGCTCCGGCTCCAGCTCCAGCATACTCCTGTAACAGGAGTTCAGCCTGCTCATCATTGAGGAGGATGTCGCCCTGGAACTTGCCGCTGTTCTCCCATGCAGAGGCTTTGGGGTTGGCGAGCATACGGGATTCTAGGCGAATTCCATCATCTGAAAGGCAATTTGACAGTATAATCTTAAGGTAGTGTATAGTTTTTACTTTTGCCTTGAGAAACGTTGATAACGACACAAAATCCTTTCTAATATTAAAGATGCTAAAGTATCTCTGTCTGTATGTCTGGCTTTGACGCCAAATGTTCTGAATCGTTTTAAATGATTTATTGTAATTTGATAAACAGCTAGTTTAGAGCTTGAGTAAGGGCATTAGCTAATTTACCTGGGTGCGGACAGTAGTTCCCTCAGGACGGAGGTGGAACCGCTGACGAAAACTAAATTCAGAGTAATTACAAACCTGTCCTGCTCCTTTCCAAGTAAGCCCTGAAACCTTCAATGTCTTCCCTGGACCTGGAAACAGGTGGACCCGCCAGGGCACACGCAACCACAGACAATAGCACTATAGACGACCACATCTTGTTATTGAGCCGAGCCAATCACTCTAGGTTTATTTATACATAATGCTTTTATCATAATTAGTAAATTAATATCGGATACTCAGATCTAGATAATAAATTAAAAATGTAACATCAAAAGTGCCTACCTAATTAATTTGGGTGGGGCATGCATTTGTTTTTGTATAAGTACTTACCGTACCTACAGATTTTTGTTTCAGCGTGTGTTAGAAGTTAAGAGTGCGCCTAAAAAGTACTTTTGATTTCCAGATTCAGAAGTCTTAAGAGATAACCCTTCTTGACAGTCGGGTAAAAAGGAATTTGTCCGTACCTGTTGATAGGGAAAAAATAAAAGAGATACCTAATAGACGTAATTTCAAGCTTATGCTTTCACAATTGAGTGCAGGAAAAGTCCTTTGCACAGCATAGAACATCAAGTTTCCACAATCTGTCAAACTGCGATAGATTTTCAACCTTATCACAATAGTGGAAGGTTAATTTGTGGATTTGGGTGTACTAACTTGTTGTAGACAGTATTAATATTATACAGCTGAAGAATTCGTTTGTCTATTATTAATCTAAAAAAATCTTTCAGTGTTAGATAGCCCCTTTATCGTAGAAAGTGATAGTCTAGGTTGTATTCGCTCACTGTATACGGATGAAACCGCTGCCGAGAACTAGTATTAACATATTATTTTTCAAACTTCTTCTAGTGATAAGAAGCTATTTGTTTTTCAGTTTTTATAATTGTAGTAAATATTGATTGATTACTGAGATATAAAATACGCGATGCATCACCGATAAATGACAATATCAGTCACAAAAATAGGATTATTGTGCATCATCATCCATTACTTTAGAATTACTTCACGTGATTATTATTTAGATATTTTGGTGATGGATTACATTATCTTTGAGCTTAATCGCCTTCTACTTGGTAAAATGATATATGGGTAGGTAGGAAGGCACATCACCTGTTCGTAGCTAGGTATAGGGTTTACATAGAAAAACATTTTAAAATCAAAATCATATTTATTCATTTTGCGCTATATATAAAAAAATCTTTATAATTCTACAAAATAAAGAAGAATACAATATCACTATAATACTTATGTAATAAAATAATAACAGTAAAACATGGACGCCATACCACTCTTACGCTCCTAGTAATTTTTAATATAAAAATTCTTCGGACCTCACAATCATAATATCTTCATGCCTCACGCACACCACGCTACTTTACTGAATATAAAAATATAATCTAACGTTCTACCATCTTAAATTTATCAGTTCAGTAAAGAGTCTACAACTATAAATAGATGCCACTTATTAACCATAATTATTGGCAAAACATGAAAAGTACAATCACATAAAAAAATCTCAATGAAAAAAATATTTTTAATTACATTTTCGAGTGGCACATTTTGACAACGTATTTCAATTCTAAAGTATGAGCTCTGATATATAAACTAAACTATAAATGAAGTACTTGTGCCCGTCTGATACTCTATACCTATTAACTATGAAAATTATCTTTGTTTACGTCTTTCATGAATAGACAGTTATTGAGTGGAAAGTTAGCACGAACATTTTTTTGGTTGCAATTTTCTACCTTATTGCTGTTTAAGGTTGAAACGTGCTTAAATGTAAATGCTTCAGAGTATTTTTTTACGAATTTATGGTACTATATATTTTTTATAAAGATTTAATAATAAATTGTTTAAAAATTTTGTTATGAACTGTAACTAAGAAAACTAAAAATAATTACAGACCCGAGTATTATTATGTTCGTGCTTTAAAAAAAGGGCTGTAAAGCCTAGGCCCCGCTAAGATTATTTATTTTCATATTTTCATGGAAATAAAATTAAAAGTTGTATGTTGAACATTGTACGTAACTTTTATATGGAATGTAGCTGCTTAAGTGGGCCTAGGCCTTAATAAAAATGTTATAAAGTCAATTTACTTTAGACAAATCAAGGCAACCCTTACAATTTCTGATAATCTAATATTTATCATGTAACCAATTTAAGGCATTTCTAAGCTTTATTTATAAACACTAAATACTAAAGTTTAATACTAAAACTATGATATACTTATTGAGAATATTTGCTTTATAAAAATAATAAGTATTGCAATAAAGAGAGTTGCTTATAGCAATGTCTTATTTTACAAATCGGCAGTGTATGACTGGTTTTACAAGGCTTATTCAGCCATGTTGAAAAAAAAAGTGCGACGTAGCATAAAGGTAGCGGGAAATAAGTTTTTTTTTTATTCAAAAAGCATAGAACACTTTATGCTAAGTATTGCACCAACACCTTATTTTAAAAGCGAAGTAATAAAAAACGAATTTATAACTTAAATAAAAAATGAGTTTTTCATAAAAACTTTATAATTAATCTGATTGCCTGAAGGTTTCACCCTCAGGAAATTCTAGAAGTATGTCTACTTTTTAATTGTAAGCTGCACATATCAACAATACTATACACTAATTTTAAGTAACTTAATCAAAATGGCAATGATTACAAAAACCCCGTACCTTATTAACGGGTATTTATTTATATTCATAATAAATAATTATGAAAACAACTTTATTAAACAGTCGTATCAAAACTTGCGTACATTACATACCAAAATAGGTAATCGTTGTAATTTCTCTTAATTTTACCAAATAATATTCACTTGGCATTATCGAAAAATATTTATATCTTCTACAAAGTCCACTAAAATTTTATATTTTATCAAAAATGCCGGAGGCAAGAGTCTGTCCCAACCATAGAGTATAATCGGTTATATTATGGCCCCTGTTCTTAATTCAAAATTAACTAGCAAGGTATTATGTACACACATGAGTAATAGACAATGCCTATATGTTTTAGGCAGTAATTTCTCTTTATAAATGGATACAAAATCAATTTGTATGAAGTACCAGCCTCACACAATACACCTAGTTTACTTACTTAATCATTGTTCCCTTGGCCTCAAAGTGTAGTATTATTACATAAATACATAGAAAAGCAACAGTATAAACTTTATTTATGTCATGTCATTGGAAAAAATCTTTAACTGCATGATGAAATCTACTATTTCTGTCTATTATTCTCGAAATAATGCAACTGAAATGAAAAACTACTTCTTAATGAATATGAAATAAATAACAGTGTTGCCATATATGTACAGTGTTACTATAGTAGTAGAAAAGTTTTGAGTAATTTTTCCATGTGGAGAGCTGAACAGAACGACATAAAAATAAATGCAATAATTATAGCTATATTGGCACTTATTTGATATAAAATGACAGCTAATAAAATGATTGATTATATTCATTTTTTATCATACGTATGATTATCCTTTTCTTTAATCAATTTACTTAATTTGATAAGAATGATACGTGATCTAATCATACAAGATTGTAGATGACTTTATTAATTACAGTCTTTTGTTTTTAAGGCCAAACAAGATTAGTTTTATGAGTAGTGTTTTGACCGCCATTTTGAAAAAAAGAATTCATATTATTTTTTCCAATGCGTTTTATGGCGGTCACAGACAATGAAAATAGACTAGTTTTTTTATTACTGCATGAAGATTATAAAATGTAGAATTAAAATCAACTTAAACCTGTGTCATTGTAGAGAGAATTCACTTATTATATTGTTGAGCAAAAACTGAAGTTGACCTTGGGTCGTTGTGAGGTGACCTTGAAGGTCAAGGTGAGGTGTCAAGGTCAGTGGTCGCCGCGCAGCAGTTCCATGAGCAAGTTGAAGCTTGGTCCGTCGCCGTCTTTGCTTTTGTTGGCTGGGTTCAGCATTTCTTTGCCGACTTGCATAAAGAACTGTCAAAGGTAAAACATTTATTTGAATTATAAATTGAATTATGTCGAAGAGTTAGTCTGCTGTAACGTTTGTTTTCTTTATATTACTGTACTTATGTCTATTTCTTATTTAAAGGAAACTTAACAATTAGACCACGTACTGCGCCTTTATATACCTATAAAAGAGCGGTCGCCCTGGGTGCCAAACTGAAATGAACGCCAGACTGGAATGAACGTCAGATTGGAGTCGGCGCCAGATTAGAATGTACGCCAGATTGGAGTGGGCGCCAGGTTCAAATACACGCCAAAAAGGTAAATGCAAAACGTGGACGGCGCCCTTAAAGACATTTAAGGTAAATCAACATTGAACCTTACAACACAAGTTTTAAGCTATTTTCTGACCTGGCAAGTCCTCTGCAGCTCAGGTATGCGCAGCAGCAGTTCTCCGAACTTAGCCGGAGTGCCGGGCGAGTGCGTCGCGATGTACGCCTGGAGCGCTGCCAACGCTTTCTCTTGGGATGCTCGTACTTTCTCCACTTCGCGAAGATCCGGCGCGTCTGTGGTGAGAAGTTTTTTTTAATATTAGAAGTTACGTTTAAAAAGTACATATTGATTTAAAAAAAATTAAGTAAATATGATGGCGGATTGTTTAGTAAGAGTGGCTTAATTTGTTGCTCTTGGGCCCTGCTATCACCTCCTTCCGGATATATATCGAATTACAAGTAACCCTGTATTACTATTTTAATATTAAATAATTAATTACTATTTTTAGTTTGAACGATGGATACGTGTATTTTAGGATACCTTTATGACTTGATTTCTTCTGTATGAGATGGTTGTCGAATATCCGGCCAAAGTGAATGAATTTAAACGTCTTGTACTTAAGGTAATACATTGAGCACCAACATAGGAAAGCGCCGAAATGATCGTAACTCGAATACGAGTTTGGGCCACGACTTGACGTACAAATTACTTAATTCACAACGTTTTGTTTATGCGATACGTATGGTCGTTAGTTTAAAGACAAAGATACTAAACTTACCTGAAGTGAGTAGTACGATGACTTTGAGCGCTACGTATTCGTATCGGTCGACTCGAAGCCTTCTCAAGTGGTCGGTGAAACTCAGCATGCGTTCTATACATGGCGTTAGGCCCAACCTGGACAGAAAACAAGAACGATGAAATATTAAAAACTAGCTTCTGCCCGCGACTTCGTACGCGGATCCTGTTTTTTTTTATATAATCATATTTTACCTTCCCTCGATCTGTACAAACATTTTAAGACCAAAATAAGCCCGATCGGTCCAGCCGTTCTTGAGTTATGCGCTTACCAACACATTTAGCGATTCATTTTTATATATAAGAAAGATGTATTTTTGCAAATTATTTGACGGGGTTTTATAAAGATGCTATTTATCAAACTTATTATTTAATACCTATAAAATTAAAATATAGTATCAAAAAAGCTTCTCCTCATCGCCGCCCACTGGAAGTGTACCAAGCGTTGGATGGAAATGCTTATTTTTTGTCCAAAAAAGTAACCAGCCTTTGGGTCACTTGAAGCGTCAGCAAGTCGCTTGGCTATTTAGATATAATATTATTTCAGATTTCGACTTCAATAGTTAGTGACTCACTTGGCACTCTGATGCAGCGTGATGCCGCGTCCTCCCCCCACGCGCACCTCGCCCGGCGTGCTGACGCCGCGGTAGCAACACGACAGCACCAACAGCTCGCACCAGCTGTTGATTAGTAGGCAGATCTGGTCGTCGATCTAGAAGAAAAAAGAAATTAGTTATTGTTAGATCTACACAGCAATTAAGACTCAATTCAAAAGTTATTCGAAATGAAAATAAGGGTGCCAGAACAGGAATTAAAATTTGGATGCCAAAAAAATAAACAGTACGTAATTTGCCGCCAAATGTATTTAAACTTTAGTATAAATTTCAAGTAACGGAACATTCAACTAAAACTTACCGAAATATTCTTAAAAAGCGGCAAGCTCTTGCACCACTTGACGATCTTGTACAGTCGATGGTCGGCGATATTGCACAGGTCGGCTAAGAAGTCGGGGCTAGAGTTGTGCGCGGTAATGCCGCTCGCTGCTAGCAGCGGGTTGGCGGACGGAGAGCCGGTCGATTTGCCTAGCCGGCTTAGTTCAGACTCGTTGTATTGCCATAGGTGTTCTACGTCCATTATTTCCTAGAAAAGAGGGAGAAAAACATCTTAAATGATAAAGACCATCAGTCAATATTAAAGAGCCACGTTAGAAGACCTCAAACAAATTTGTAAACTTTAGCAAACATGCGATTCACGTGAAAAGAAGACTGGAGTACGTATTTACGTAAGTTTAGTTTCAGGTAAAATAATATTCAAATAAGTAACTATAAAATACAAAATTCATAAAACCACTACACAGTCTACGGAATAAAGCTAGCTAAATAATAATTACCTGCAATAATGGCGGTATATCGGGTGTTACTTGACTGTTACTGGATTCCCCTCTGCTACTGTATGATCCGGGACCGTTTACCTGCAATCAATGCAATAAATATTTAGTAAAATATTTACACAAAGAACATAAAAGAGAAGCTGCTAAACAGTATTGTTTAACGGTGAGCTGAGCATATATCCTTTTATAATATTTGCAGGAGGAATAGAAATTGATCGACGCAGAGCGCCAGGAAGGAACTCATAATATTAATTGGGCGCCATGATGAAACTTATAATAATATTTTGGCGCCGGGATGAAACTTATACTTATATTTAGGTGCCAGGATGAAACTTATTATAATATTTGGGCGCCAGGGTGAAACCTAACTATTTTCTTTTACACCTTAACCAATGAACAAATGAAGAAGTTGATATAACTTACGCAGGTGAGGCTGGAGGCGTGGCGCAGCGTGGCGGGCGCGTGCGCGGACAGCAGCGAGCCGGTGGACGCGGCGCCCGACAGCGAGTACGAGCACTGGTACGTCGACCGCCCGCCGCGCGTGCGGTCCTCGCGGATCGCTACGTAACAATGTTATATTTGAAATTCGACCCTTATGGTTTAATAGCTAGCTTTTTTATGTAACTGTATTTTAAAATGTCTTTAGTATAAAAAACACAAAGTTAAAAAGTACAGACAACAGTAGGTCACGATGAATCTGTCAAATACCAATCAAACATTAACCTACCTCTTTTGTAATAAGGTAGAAAATCTATTGCAGAAATTTGACAGATTGTAATAGCTTAATTTATGTCGTCTGTACTTTCGAATTGAAAGCGATTTAATTATATTGGAGAAAAAATAACATTAATTATTTTACACTTATGTCTGATATAAATATAAATTACAATGTGTATTTATTGTATTAAATTGTCAATTTGCATTAACACCAAAAGCATTAGAGATATCATACACTTTAGTTATATTAAGACCTCCTAATTCATCTCACTTATAATTATAACCATTGAAATCTATACTAATATTGTAGCTGAAGAGTTTGTTTGTTTGAACGCGCTAATCTCAGCAATTACTGGTCAGATTTGAAAAATTCTTTCAGTGTTAGATAGCCCATTTATTGAGGAAGGCTATAGGCTCTTTTTATCCGGGTGCGCGCAGGAGTTCCCACGGGAAAGCGGGTGAAGCCGCTGGCGGAAGCCTGTAATAAAATAATATAAAAAACAACCTACCTTCCAACTTCATCCCACAACCCAAACACTTATCAAANTTTTTGCAAATTATTTGACGGGGTTTTATAAAGATGCTATTTATCAAACTTATTATTTAATACCTATAAAATTAAAATATAGTATCAAAAAAGCTTCTCCTCATCGCCGCCCACTGGAAGTGTACCAAGCGTTGGATGGAAATGCTTATTTTTTGTCCAAAAAAGTAACCAGCCTTTGGGTCACTTGAAGCGTCAGCAAGTCGCTTGGCTATTTAGATATAATATTATTTCAGATTTCGACTTCAATAGTTAGTGACTCACTTGGCACTCTGATGCAGCGTGATGCCGCGTCCTCCCCCCACGCGCACCTCGCCCGGCGTGCTGACGCCGCGGTAGCAACACGACAGCACCAACAGCTCGCACCAGCTGTTGATTAGTAGGCAGATCTGGTCGTCGATCTAGAAGAAAAAAGAAATTAGTTATTGTTAGATCTACACAGCAATTAAGACTCAATTCAAAAGTTATTCGAAATGAAAATAAGGGTGCCAGAACAGGAATTAAAATTTGGATGCCAAAAAAATAAACAGTACGTAATTTGCCGCCAAATGTATTTAAACTTTAGTATAAATTTCAAGTAACGGAACATTCAACTAAAACTTACCGAAATATTCTTAAAAAGCGGCAAGCTCTTGCACCACTTGACGATCTTGTACAGTCGATGGTCGGCGATATTGCACAGGTCGGCTAAGAAGTCGGGGCTAGAGTTGTGCGCGGTAATGCCGCTCGCTGCTAGCAGCGGGTTGGCGGACGGAGAGCCGGTCGATTTGCCTAGCCGGCTTAGTTCAGACTCGTTGTATTGCCATAGGTGTTCTACGTCCATTATTTCCTAGAAAAGAGGGAGAAAAACATCTTAAATGATAAAGACCATCAGTCAATATTAAAGAGCCACGTTAGAAGACCTCAAACAAATTTGTAAACTTTAGCAAACATGCGATTCACGTGAAAAGAAGACTGGAGTACGTATTTACGTAAGTTTAGTTTCAGGTAAAATAATATTCAAATAAGTAACTATAAAATACAAAATTCATAAAACCACTACACAGTCTACGGAATAAAGCTAGCTAAATAATAATTACCTGCAATAATGGCGGTATATCGGGTGTTACTTGACTGTTACTGGATTCCCCTCTGCTACTGTATGATCCGGGACCGTTTACCTGCAATCAATGCAATAAATATTTAGTAAAATATTTACACAAAGAACATAAAAGAGAAGCTGCTAAACAGTATTGTTTAACGGTGAGCTGAGCATATATCCTTTTATAATATTTGCAGGAGGAATAGAAATTGATCGACGCAGAGCGCCAGGAAGGAACTCATAATATTAATTGGGCGCCATGATGAAACTTATAATAATATTTTGGCGCCGGGATGAAACTTATACTTATATTTAGGTGCCAGGATGAAACTTATTATAATATTTGGGCGCCAGGGTGAAACCTAACTATTTTCTTTTACACCTTAACCAATGAACAAATGAAGAAGTTGATATAACTTACGCAGGTGAGGCTGGAGGCGTGGCGCAGCGTGGCGGGCGCGTGCGCGGACAGCAGCGAGCCGGTGGACGCGGCGCCCGACAGCGAGTACGAGCACTGGTACGTCGACCGCCCGCCGCGCGTGCGGTCCTCGCGGATCGCTACGTAACAATGTTATATTTGAAATTCGACCCTTATGGTTTAATAGCTAGCTTTTTTATGTAACTGTATTTTAAAATGTCTTTAGTATAAAAAACACAAAGTTAAAAAGTACAGACAACAGTAGGTCACGATGAATCTGTCAAATACCAATCAAACATTAACCTACCTCTTTTGTAATAAGGTAGAAAATCTATTGCAGAAATTTGACAGATTGTAATAGCTTAATTTATGTCGTCTGTACTTTCGAATTGAAAGCGATTTAATTATATTGGAGAAAAAATAACATTAATTATTTTACACTTATGTCTGATATAAATATAAATTACAATGTGTATTTATTGTATTAAATTGTCAATTTGCATTAACACCAAAAGCATTAGAGATATCATACACTTTAGTTATATTAAGACCTCCTAATTCATCTCACTTATAATTATAACCATTGAAATCTATACTAATATTGTAGCTGAAGAGTTTGTTTGTTTGAACGCGCTAATCTCAGCAATTACTGGTCAGATTTGAAAAATTCTTTCAGTGTTAGATAGCCCATTTATTGAGGAAGGCTATAGGCTCTTTTTATCCGGGTGCGCGCAGGAGTTCCCACGGGAAAGCGGGTGAAGCCGCTGGCGGAAGCCTGTAATAAAATAATATAAAAAACAACCTACCTTCCAACTTCATCCCACAACCCAAACACTTATCAAACCGGCAGGCAGGACACTTCTTCCTCGTAGTCACAGTGACAGGACAGTTGCCGCCCCGCAGACACATGTAGTTCTTGCGGTTCTGCACTGTTCGCTTGAAGAAACCCTTGCACGACTCACAGGAGAATATGCCGTAGTGGAACCCGCTGATTTTGTCGCCGCAGATTGGACATGGACTACAAAAAAAGATGTTTATTAATTCCGAAATCAAAATAGAAGTAAGTCACCCCCTTTGCATGTTGTCTTGATTTAAGTTTCTTACTTTAAAGTTTCTTTTAACTATTAAACTTGCAATCTCCATCATACAAAGTCAAGAGGGGCTATGTTCTTTCGTTTTCTGTTCGAGAAAAATTGCACAGGCTGATTCCTAGTACAGACGCTAGCAGGTCAACCTAGCTCAATCTGTCAAAGTTCTTCAATAGATTTTGAATCTTATTACAATAGTGGAAGGTTAATGTTCGATTGGTTAAATTGACAGATTCGGGTAGGTTAACCTGTTGCCGTCTGTACAACAATTTGACCATTGTGCATGACAACAAAAATTGAACATTTTTAAATACAAACAACAACAGGTCACGGTACCCGAATCTGTCAAATTATACCAGTCAAACATTAACCTTTCACTATTGTGATAAGGTTGAAAATCTATTGAAGAAATATGACAGATTGTGGTAGGTTGATGTGCTGGTCTCTGTACTTCGAAAAGCTTGTATACTATACCTGTTAATAAGCTGTTGTCTGCTGATGCCCTGGTGATGGTGCAGACGGTCGTCAGGGGCATCAGGCTCGTCATCATGTGTGCCGTCGTACGCAGCCGCCGCCTCGCGGTACATCACGTGTGGATGACGACCCTGAACAATTAAAAAGGTCATACATTATTACTTTGATATCGCGGCACATGCTCGTACGAGGGAACCTGGGACTACAAGCTTGGCGTTCTCGAATGTGCCGAGACATCAACGTTACGCGAATAGCCAACAGGCCACAAAAGCCTGCGACTGAAATAACTACCAGGTTATGGGGGAAGCTTTTACCCAGCACTGGAATAGTATGCGTTAGAAAAACTACAACCCATTCAAATATTTATAAAGACCAATTTAACAAGTATACCAAAGTAAGATTAAAGTACCAAATAGCAATTATTCAATCGAGACCGAAAATAATATACTTGGCATAAACAATATGCCGGATGTCATTATCATTCTGCGAGTATGTTTGCATCGATTTCATTATCACTTATATCTTTTGCAATAATAAATCATTATCAAGTCAAAAAGGATACCTTATTATCATAATGCTTTTAAAGACAGGAGTAATACATGAGATATCCTGGCGCCTTTCATAAAATATTTATCGACGCCGGACCAAATCTGGCGCCCTATCCAAAATGGAATAGTCAAAGTCAAAAGTTCTAAGTTATTACATGAAGAAAAACATAATCTTTAAATACTATTCGTAAACAAGCATAAACAAAAATATATTAGGTAGGTACAAATTTTTATTTATTATTTATTTTCGAGTAACTTCTTTTCGTCACTGAATATTGAACAAGTGGCTGCGCAGGAACCAGGTAGGTATTAGGAGAACTATATCGTTGAAAGTCACATTATGTTACCCTATTTAAATGTAATTCTTATCATTATACCTATAAATAAGATGTTATTATCACACATACCTGCACAGGAGAGTGTGTGGGCGAGAACTCGGAGCTATAGGAGTAGCAGGAGGAATGCGACGCGTCGCTATTGTTGCGCGACAGCGACGGCGTGTAGTGACGCGACGCGCGCGGCGACGCCGACGGGCTGCTGTATACACTGGCAGGAAGAGTTCATATTAGCAAAGATTTTATAGCTCTTCAAAGAATACGTAGGAAAAGAAAACTAGGACGACTTCTAATTTTCTTCTCCACGTTATTGTAGACAAGTTTGCACTTAATTTCTCTTCAGTGACGGCATTAGGGCGTCAAAGCCAGAAGCCCAGATTTCATTTAAGTTATTGTCCTTAGGAAAGCGTTGGTGTGAGACCAAGGACTTTAATTTGAATGAGGTAATTTTACCCCATTCTAGCCCAGAGCGTCAGTAGTTGTGTCTTCGTCAGTGGCCCTCCTGTATGTTTTCGTCTGATGGTCCAGCACGTGGAATTGTAACGACTGCTAAGACGGTGACTGCTTGTGCTACATAGGTACTTCCATTTTTCGGTCCACTATGTTAATCCCATCAAAGGATTTTGTCCCAAGGTGGTGACTAGTTTAAGCCCACCTGTGCGTGTACATGGAGTGCACGGCGGAGTCGGTGCTGGCGCTGGACTGCACGCGCGGCAGGCGGCCCAGCAGCGGCGACCCGTGCAGCGCGCCCAGCAGCTTGTCCATGCCCACAGACTGTTCGCACTTTAGTTCTGTGGGAGAAGAGCGGTGTTGTTAATATTGACAACGATGAGACGGTCAGAAAAACAAAAAACATGACCAAAGATGGGCGCTTTGTCGCTGAATGCTAAAAAACGCCCCTGCTGATCGGAAAATAGTAGACTGTGTGACTTACCAGATAGCTGCGTCTCCTTCTTGATGGTCAGGTTGTGCACCTGGTCGAGGCTGGTGTGCGGCATGTGAGTAGAACCCTGGTCGCTGAGAGCTAGAGACTTGGCACTGCTGGTCGGGGAAGATGGCCGCCTCGCTAGAGAGAGGGATGTGCCGTCTGTTAGCACTGATATCTGGAAGAGGAGAAAAAGCACCTCCTTATTATTTGTATCCTCAAAGTTATACACAAGTTCTTGCAATGGTAAGCTGCGCAACAGTTTTTAAGGACATCAGGTCATTTGTCGGATGTCAAGTTTTCGAGAGAATACACGACGATTTATAAACTGTTAATAGCCAAGTTCCACTTGCTGGATTTAATTGCTGTTTGAGATTGAGGATCTGCTCTTAAACCCAAAAGTAATTTACGCTATCTATGCTTTGAAGAAAACAAAATAATCGCGCAATTGCTTGTCCGTGGAAGCAAAACTCTTCAAAGGATAGGAACATCTTCACGAGCCGTAAGTACCACAAAAAGGGTCTCTCAATATCAATTTTGACCTCTTACCCTATTCATGCTGAGACTCCTCTGATGCGGCTGCAAGGGCGCGCTGTACTTGAGGTCGAGCACCCTCTGCTCGTCCACCCCCTGGAAGCCCTCGGTCTTGACGGGCTCAGTCTTGATGCTCACGTTGCGGAGAGTGTCGATGGAGTCCCGGGACGATTGCAGGTCGAGGGAACTGCTGTTGTCGTCTGTGGAATGGTGAGTTGTAAGTAAGCAGTGGACGTCGACGAAATTAGGTTTGGGAGAACTCTTTTATTTTCGAGAAAAGAAAAAGTTTAATTAGATGAGCTGAATTGAAGTTAAACTAATGTTTAAATAAACGAGAACTTACTTTCTTATTTATCTAGAAATATATAATCAATTATGAATGGACCTTAAAAACTATATCTTCAAAAACCAACTGACCATTATTAACACTAGTGTCTATAACCATCTCGGAGTCAGATAGCTCGCCCTCCCAAGACATGGGTCGTTCGCGCTCGTTGCTGGCCACCTCGGGCGCGCCGCTGGATGAACGCTTCTTTTTGTTGCGCATGTTCACCTGAAATGACAAAATGTGAGTCATCATCTTGTAGGAAAGACGCTCATGTTTGTACAAAATTCTGAGTACAAAGTTTTGTATAGAAGCCTGCTTTTAATTGGTTGGACTATAGTTCCTTTAGACAACCTTCCAGACCACGTATATCGTGGTCTAGAAGGTTGTCCAATTTCGATTCAGGAAAGGTCTACGTTTTTCGGTCCTCTCAACTCTCGAGATAATGAAGTGCACTACTTCATATTGTTACGGTTATCATAGCAATCACACAGATAACTTAATAGTTACTTCGTAAGTAATAGGTTCTAGAAGATCTGAAAATGTTTTTCATTATTAAAATACAACGAACATCGCGAGCAAGCGCTATATTTTACCAGCTAGAAGTACATATTATGTACTTCTAGCTGGTAAAATATAGCGGTATCAATGGTAATTCAATAGTCTGCAATAGAAGTGCTTTCAAACCCTTTCGAACTCGCATGAGATGAAGGAGTTAATATTGATCCACTCGAGAATAAACACTGACTGACTGTATCCGATCCTTCAATATTTTGAAGTAGCATCTTCATTTTATGCCAGAGTAGCTAATACGAGTACCTACTTAGATACTGTGATGAGAAAGATTAAAAAATAACCAATTTTCTAATCAATGAACCAATTCTGAATGGAATACTGGGTATTTTTTGACAGTCAAGAGGCCATTTTCTTAAGACGAATATCGAAAGCTCAGCTTGCCGCGGCAGATACAGGCCTATATCTAGCAATAGACTGGCAGATGCTGATGATATGAAGGATTTTTATTTGAGCCAAGACTGACCCACTGCTGGGCAAAGGCTTCTTCCATATTCCTCTATCTTTATCTGTCAGATGCATTAACCATGTGATTTTTTTGCAGGGTTTCTCTCAGGATGCAAATCTAGGAGTTAGTATGTTATGGTACCTCGTATTGATGTTGTGTGAAGTCGATCTTCGAGATCTCGGCGTCAGTGGAGTCTTCATCATGAGGTACTGAGGACACACTGATGCGCACGCCACTCGAACTGTACGAGAATTGACCTGAAAATAATCATTCAATGAATTAGGAGAATTCGCTGACGAATATGCACTTCTAGGTCTACGTAGTTAAATCCCCCATAGTATTTGGCTATCATTATGTAGACCCGTTTACTTTAAGTAGATAATCTATACTTATATTATAAAGCTGAAGAGTTTGTTTGTTTGAACGCGCTAATCTCAAGAACGTACGAATCGTAAAATTCTTTCAGTGTTAGAAAGCCCAGTAATCGAGGCTACTTTTTATCCGGATGTGCCGAGTAGTTCCCACATGGCATGGCTGGCAGAAGCTAGTATGCTATATAATTGCCCCTTTGATACAACTTTTTTTTTGATTAGAAGCCACTTCATACATACTGTCATAACATTTTAAGTGGAACAGATTAGTAACTCAATTTAATAAAAATTGCTAGATCACTTTGTTATATCTTCTATAATATAAAAATGAATCGCTAAATGTGTTGGTAAGCGCATAACTCAAGAACGGCTGGACCGATCGGGCTTATTTTGGTCTTAAAATGTTTGTACAGATCGAAAGAAGGTTTTAACGATGAGAAAATATGATTATAAAAAAA